>VZRZ01000647.1:1003-30070 GCA_013398175.1 Climacteris rufus
GACAGGCCCACAGGTATCTGCCTTACCTACCGTTCCAGCTTATCATCTTAGGTAAGGCACCACACCTCCACAGCCTCATATTTCAATGGGATGAGGGGCAGAAGGACTCCCTTGTTCTTGAGTGGGTGTTTCTTTCCCACCAACCATCCAAAACAATAACTACGCCACAGGAACTAATGGTGAGCCTCATCATCAATGGTCGAGCCAGACTCCGCACCCTGGCAGGGTGCGACTTTTCATGCATTTACCTTCCAATTGTCTCGGACTAATTGGAACACCTGGTCCAGACTAATATAAATTTGCAATTTGCTTTAGATAGCTGCTCTGGCCAGGTTTCCAGCCATAGGCCCAAACACAAATTGTTTAATGAAACTTTCTAAATCATTCCTAGCGAGGTTCAGAGCAGGAAGCCCCTCAAAGAAGATCCAACCCTTTTTACAGATGGATCTGGAAGATCCCACAGGTCTGTAATCACCTGGAGGGATCCAAAGACGCAGCCGTGGGAAGCTGACATCGAGGTGGTCCAAGGGTCACCTCAGGTAGCAGAGCTTGCAGCCGTCGTTAGAGCTTTTGAGAGGTTCTCTGAACGTTTCAATTTGGTCACCGACTCAGCCTATGTGGCCGGAGTAGTTATGAGGGCCGAAGGGGCCCTCCTAAAAGAAATTTCAAATCAGAAAATTTATGGCTTGCTCTCAAGATTGATTAAGTTACTTACCCAGTGAGAGCAACCCTATTTTGTAATGCATGTGAGGTCACACACAGAGCTGCCAGGGGAGGTTGCCAAAGGCAACCGGAGGGCTGACATTATAGCCTCTCCAGCAGAGCTCGTGAAGCTCCCCTCAGTGTTTGAGCAGGCTAAGATCAGCCATGCCGTGTTCCATCAGAATGTGCCAGCCTTGGTCCGCATGTTTCACCTGATGTGGAACCAGACTAAGGCCGTCGTGGCGACATGCCCCAACTGCCAAACTTTCCAGCTTCCATCTCTTGGCAGTGGGGTAAACCCTCGAGGCATCAACAGCGGAGAGGTGTGGCAGATGGGCGTGACACATGTTTCAGAATTTGGCCGCCTGAAATATGTGCATGTTTCCATCGATACCTTTTCTGGGGCCATGTTTGCCTCCGCCCACGCTGGCGAAAAGTCCAAGGACGTTGAGAAACACCTTGTCCAGGCCTTCGCCGTGCTGGGTATGCCTAAAGAAATTAAAACCAACAATGGACCTGCCTACGCCTCCGCCGAGTTCCAATGCTTTTGCCAACAGTGGGGGATTCTCCATACGACCGGGATCCCCCGCTCCCCAACTGGGCAAGATGTTGTAGAGAGGGCCCATCAGACGCTCAAGCAGGTCCTCCTACAACAGAGTGGCACCGCCAAGACAAACTCACCCGTGTTCAGGCTGGCCAAAGCTCTTTTCACCATCAATTTTTTAAATAGCACATTTGAGGAGCCAGAGACACCTGTCTTTCGCCACTTTAAAAACACTGGGCAGAAGAGGCTGAAAGACAATCTGGAGGTTCTTATCAAGGATCCAGAAACCCAGCGGGTCCAGGGGCCGTTCCGCCTCATCACTTGGGGTCGTGGATACGTGAGCGTGTCCACCGCCCAGGGGCTGAGGTGGGTTCCGGCCAAATGGGTCAAACCATACATCACCTCTGTGGGTCATTCCACCAAAGATGTCCGAACCGTCGCATGGAGGCGCAGGCGCTGGAAGAACCCCCTTTAAGTTTCCCTTGCTAATTTCTGCAGTTATGTTACCCCCTTTTCTCATGTTATAACTTCTGTATGCTTTATTTTAGACCAAGAGATAGCTCACCACCCACTCAAACAACTCTGCTGCCTCATCCTGACTACTGGCTTGGCTCTCCTTTTGGTCAGCATCCCTCCAGGCAGACTGTGGGTCATCCCCCAGCCAAGGACCAACATCTGGGTGCTCTTGGCTAAGACATTGGGGCAGGATCACATCTGCCTTAGCACCTCAGACCCTGGCAACCCGATGACCTGCTGCTCTTACACCACCATGAGTGCCAGGAGTTTGAGGGACTCTGTTGTTTCAACCTATCATCCAGAGCCCCAGATATCCTCAAGACCATCTGAGGGATGCAGGACCTGATCCACCAGTCCTTCAGGAACAGGCTGCTGCTCTCCACAGGCCCTGTCAGGACTTCACAGGGGCATAGTGTCCTTCAGGCACCCACATGCTGCATTGTGGGGTTTTCCATGGTCTACAGGTGAATCTCTGCTCCACCATGAATGTCCATGGGCATGGCCTCACTCACATGGCCTTCAACATGAGCTGCCGGGAAATCTCTGTACCAGAGCATGGAGCAACTCCTTCTCCTCCTTGTGCACTGACCTGGGTGTCTGCAGGGCTGTTTGTCTCACATGTTTTCACTCCTCTGTCGGGGGTCTCAGCTGATGTTGCACAGGTATTTCCCCCTTGCTAACTCTGTTACCTGAGTGGCACTACCACCTTTGTTGATGGGCTTGGCCTTGGCCAGTGGCAGATTCACCTGGCCTTGGCTCTCGGACCCAGGGGAAGCTTTCGGAATCTTCTTACAGAAGCCATCCTGTACCCCTCTCCTACCAAAACCTTGCCATGCAAGCCCAATACAGGTTCATGAAGGTCATCAGATAAAGAAGTTTTTCAGATCAAAAGGAGTAATGAAGACACATAGACACATACTAAGCAAGCAAGGAAGCGAGACAATAAATTATACCAAAACTTCTCATGCACTAAATGATGAGTCATTAAAAAAGCATAGGTAAAACTTTGTAGAAGGACAATACAGGCATTGCAACTAATAAGAAGAGGGAAACAAAATAGGATAGATATTTCAGGGGGATCAGGGGGACTGTGCAAAATCATTAGGGAATTCATAGGGGAAGAATCATATGTGAGGAAAAGGAAAGTATCAAGGAAGACAAAAATACAGGGAGGAATAGGAGAATGGAAAAGAAGGGTTTATAGTATATAAGTAGGCACTGGTCAGTATTCATCTGCCTGAGTCCTCTGCCTGACCAATGCAGTCTATTCTATAATTCTCCTTAAGACTTTTCTTCACCGTTTTCCATGTGATTTCACTGTCTATTCCATGCATGAGTAATGCAAGGTCTAGGTGCTAGAATATGGAAAAGCAGACATGGGTGACAGGGCTCACAGCTCTGTATGCCAGTGACTCCGGAAATTGGCACATAAGTTTCTGCATGTGAGAGCTGTAAGGGTTGACAGCTGTGTAGGGGGCTCAGTGTGTTTATATTTTTCCCTAATGAATTTAAATTGATGTCCATAGATATGTCGATATAATTCAATAGGAAATTTCAGGGTGGAATAACCAGTGAGAAGGAGCAAAATGTGCATCTGTAAAGGCTACAAAACTTTATAAGGGGGTGCAGGTGCCTTACATCAGAGCTGGGCTATCTGGTTGGCAGAGGGCCTACACTGGCATTTAGGGGAACCCATGAGTTTGCGGAGCCCAAGGGCTGAGTGTGTGAGTGCTGAGTGGGTGCAGAGTACCCAGTGGGACCAGCTACAGAGTTGGGGACCCATGGCATGGGAAAGGGGATCTGGAACCTGGACAGGGGTGTAAGGTAGTCACCTGCCACAGCAGAGATTTCTCAGTGAGCTCTGAACCTTCCAAGCTGAATTGTTTGGACAGTTAAGACAGTTCAGGGGGAATAAGAAGGAAAAAAACAAAAAAGGGTCTGGTGAAAGGATCCTGCAGTAGATATACTGCAATTAATGTCAACAGTGACAGTGCCTTGTTTTTGCTTGCACTTGCACCACATACTGACTAGAGTGATTGTTTCAGTGATATCTGTTTTGCAATAAATCGGAAATTATTTTTCTTGTCAGCATGCTGGCAGAACCAGCATGATGATACAGAAACAGTGACAAAAGAAATTGACAACAGACACTTCAGGTGCCATTGTCAGATATGAAATATGCAGTATCCAGTAAATAAATCTGTTAGTAACAAAAACCACTGAGAGTAAACCCAAAAAAATTACACTTCTTCAATAGGTGGGCAAAGTTTTCTGAAGGATCTGCAAAAAGCATTGTCTGCCTTTTGCCTTGGGCTGGACATGGCAGCAAATATGCAGAGTGAATATAGGATGCAGGATTATTTATTCCATTACATGGAGCCTTCAGGTCAATTTGCAAAGAAATTCAGGGACTACAGTTGCTGTAGAAATATTTCTGATATTTTCAACAATACAAATCTTGAGGTGAGATACATATATCTCATATATTTTTCTAGACTTTCTCCATCAGGAATAGGTATAGATATGAATAGGTATAGACATGAATAGATGTGACCCTGATTAGTATGACAGTGCTAACAGTAGCCCACCAATGTATTGACATAACTTGTTTTGTTTAGGAAGTCCTATCTATCTGATATACTTGTGTGTGAAGAACAATTTGTAATTACTGAGTGAATTTAAATCTGAAAAATATTAACAGATTCCTTGAGAATTATTTTTATCAGCATTCAGTGGGTACAGAACAAGGGACACTTAGAAGGAAAGCATATATTAATATAAGTGAGTTTTCTTTCCTATACTTTCTTTTGTGAAAGGGTAGCAGCTAGCAGGAAGTAACATATTTTCAGTCTATTTGTTTGGGGCACTGTGTTCCAATGTGCTTACAACGCAAGTAACTGACAATCTGGACCTTATTGCCTTAAAAACTTCCTAGTACTGTTTTATTCAATATATTTTATGCCTAGTGGTACAGAACTTATCTCGGACCTAACTGTGATCTGTAATTATTTATAATATTCCCTTTAAGGTAGCAATCTAAATTAAAATTACTAGCCAGAAGGTTTTTTAAAAGAGCAACTCTAACTTCCTTAGAAAATCACATGCATATTGATAGAACTAGTTCATCATACATTTTTTAGCACCCTAAGGCATACCAGACTCTTTTTCCTATTTGTTCCATTTTCATATAGGATCTCATTGAGCTTTTTCTCTATTCTTCCAGGAAATTTTAAGTCCTTTTCACAGTTTCAAATTGTAAGCTTCTACATCGGTTTTATTTCCTTGTTTATTGATTTCTTACTTCATGTAAAGGCAATGAAATATGAATTTTGTGAAACCACAGGACACTAGTAAATTTCTATATTATGTTGCACACAATATTGACTCACTTTTTTCCTTATTAACATGAAGTTGGTTTTTTTTTTATCACTTCTAGGAAGGAGTACGATGAAAATCTCTTTCAAATCTCTAGTCTGGTTTGCCACTCAGCAGGGAAATAAATAAATGTCTCCAATAACTTTATTCAAATCATTTTCTTTGGTAAACACAATCAAGTACACATAGAGACACGCAAGCAATGAAATACCAGAACATCTGGTGAACTGCAGGTGGGCCGGGAATATGAAGTTTAAACAGGTACACAGAAGCAGGTTTTCTGATTCTGAAATTGTATTAGATGCTGGTAGGTTTCTATATATGTGAGAGAATGACCTGCATGATTTCCACATAGGTTAGAATCAGCCACGTGTCATGTTCAAGAGCATATTTCACAAGAGGATAGAGCTGTATAGGAAGCTGTAAAAAAAGCTGTATGAAGTTTTTTATTTTAACACATAATTTGGCTACAATATCTGCGGATGTCCCAATCTCCTCATTCCTTCCCTCTGTCTTGTTCCCATAATATCAATGCTTTTATACATGTAACTCTGGTGTTGAAAATTTAGTTTTCTAAGTAAAACTATTGTTACTTAAGGTGCTTTCTTTTTCTAGCACTTTTTAATTTTTGTTTTACTAGTAGTCAGTTACAATTATTGATGGGGAAAAAAATGTTACTCTTAGTAAAAGTATGTTTTAAAATTTCAGTAATATTTTTAAGAATATTTTTAAGAATATTCCCAAAACTGAAGCTAAAACTTCCTAATTTCTTTGAGAAATTTGTCCATGAAAATATATCTTAACCCTTTAGGACTACAGAACATAAATATTTGTAAAATATTTCAGGAATAAGATATTTAATTTTATGTTGTGTATTTTGACCTCATCTAGAACTATGACGAGTAAGCTCCTTTCCATGACTCCTTACTTGTACTAGGTTTTGTAAGTTAATGAAGGAGGTCTGAGATTTCTATGTCTTACTTGAATTCAATAACTGTCATTTACCTTCTATACCATAGATGACACATACATCAGGATACAATTTGGCCACTTTCTGTACAAAGACAGCCTCTGCTTTATGTGTTTGTGTTCATCATGCTCTGTACATCACTCCAAGCAGGTTAGCCAGCAGAAAGTATACAGAAATAGTTCTATACTACATCCCTCAGGGTTTAAATTCAGCCAAAAAACAAACTAAACAAAGAAAAAAAAAAAGCATACATGAGACACATGAATTTAAAATGCACAAAATTCCAAACCAAACCACATTTACTTAAGCTAGTCACTGTTAATTACTTACTTACCAGTGACATGTGCTAGATCAGCCAGGGTAATCAAAGAAACCTGACTGTCCTTTTGCTTACTCACTTTGCTTGTAGAGGCTTTTACCCAATTATGTGTTTTTGGCTTACCTTATTGAACAGTAAATCCTATGATCATCTACCTACAAAGAGTTATTCCACTGTTTTTTAATATTTACTCAAATTTATTTATTTCTACTATTTGTAAAATAATATTTGCCCTCTTCTATAACCCTCAAGCTGGTTTATTTTCCTCCAAAATGACTTGGGGAGTTCCAGACTATCAAAGGAAGCCTGGAGATATTTTTCATTATGACTTCCTAAGGACTATGTTTTCCTCTTGCCTGCCAACGGTCAAATATTACGGACTCATCTGCCTCACTCTAATAGCTCAAGTTATCCCAAATCTGCTGAGTGTACCAACTAACCCATTTTTAAGGTGTTGCACCTAGAGTAGCTATTAAATAGGCTGCACAGTTGAATTGGGAACATCAGAATGGCTATCTTCAGCTTTCCACGTGTTCCACTGTAGGCCATAAACTGAGCATAATTTGACCTATTTTCAAATAACTTTACATGTATCTAACAGGCACATAAAACTTGCAGACCAGCTTTATTATGTAGCACACTTGAAAAATTATGAACACTAAAACAGTCATCAGCAAAATCACTGAACAGTGATCTTATCAACACATTCAGCCCAAAAGTTTATTCCAACATTAGTATTCCACTAAGAACAGTGAAAACAAGCCAATAATTATTATTTATGGCAGTCATGAGCCGAAAGGCATGTCATTTTAAGTTGCACATAGCATTTAAATTAAACTAGTTCATTTCTTAAAATACACTTATGGCCCCAAATTATAACCAGAGTTACAGCTGTTAAACCTGCTATTGGTTTTCAACGGAGGAGGGAAACCTAATAAAGAAGGGAAAAGGAAAATTTCACCCTTTCTGATAGTGGCACTTTTCCTTTGCCCACTATGTTACTGCTGCTTCCATTCATGTATCAGAATCTCTGTGAAGATTTTAATATCCTGAGATCTCGTGGTATTTCCTTACCTTCTTTTGAGATACACAGTGGCTTCTGTTATCCTGGCCCCACTGTACCTATGTAGTTTCCTATAAAACCAACTTATACCCTGGCCCATGTAACTGATGCCTCCTGGAATGCAGTGTGAAGGTGCAAGTCAACCCAAGCACCTGCACACCATAAGACAAAGACATCAGGGGGCAAGTTATCCTTGCAGACAGGTGACAATGCATCTCTGCATCCAACACTTGTGGCAGTTTCAGGCTGTGCGAAACAGAAACACAAGTTTGATTACTTCTTTATTTTGCTGGTTTCTAGTTAGCTGTGGGAAAAACACTCTCCCTGAACTTTCTTTTTGTTTCACAGACTATGTTTGTATTCTATTCTCTTCTACCAGCTGGAGGAGTCTGTCTGTTCACTAAGGAGAGAGACAAAGAAAACCCTCTTTCAAACCATATCACCATAGAGAATACTTGTTAGGGATTATAATTCTCACCTAATTTAGACTAAATCTATCCAAAATAAAGCCAGGGATTTAAATGGAGCTACTTCTTACTTAAATTTGTGCAGTTCACATGGACATCAAGATCATAAATCTTCCTACCTTAAATGAGAGAGTGGTTTTATTTTTTTTAATGACCCAGAGATTTGTTTTCTTCCATTACTAAGTGTTGTAGCTGCTGATGGTCCTACTAGAGATTCCTGATTGCAGTGCTTTGCAATGTAAGTCACTGACACCTCCATATTTCTCTCAGTGTGACAAAAGGTCATAACTCTAAGGATAAAAGTAAAGGTAAGAAACCTACTCTTTGCTACAATTTTAAAAGTTCTGCTTATTCTGTATACCTGTGACAGGAATTAATTTAATTGTTGTCTCCAAAAAAACTGATTAATGTGTTAAAGAATACAAAATTGTTTAAAGCTGTTAGTTCCTGACTTAGACAACTTTACTCATGAGTCTGATCCTAGTCAATCACACAAGTTTTATGTGTGGTTGAAATTCAGCTCTACTACTTTTTGGCTGAAAAGATTTCAGTTTACCTTTTCCCTTCCCCTTCCTTCCTTCCTTCCTTCCTTCCTTCCTTCCTTCCTTCCTTCCTTCCTTCCTTCCTTCCTTCCTCTCTTCAGAATATTGTTTTTGGCAATCAAGTATTCTGAATGCTAAAGGGTATTATATCAAGGGTAATTATAAGAAATTTTAGGTGATTAAAGGGAAATTTGTATGAAAGCCAAGGTACAATAGCACTCTAGGAAACAAAATATTTTCAAAGAGCTATGATTGTATAAAACTATTTTGCAGTATCACAATAAGATAAAGAAAGATCTTTCATACACTGAGAAAACTTTTATAACTAATCCTTCCCCCTCATCGCCCAATATATGTCAAGTTATACAACAAAATGTGAGAATTCTGAGAGACCATAATTCCAGCCTGATTTTCTACCACTGATACTGACTACTGGTGGATATTCAGGGTCAAAGCATTATAACCAGAGACATGGTACTTGAACACACAAGTCAGAATACCAGAATGTTGGCTTCAAAGGGCATAACATACTCTTTTTAGTAAGTACTAGGAATAATGAAGGACAGCATCCATGCAGGAAACTGCTCATCTTTAAGCTTAAACCTTGAGGAAGATAAACAATTCCTAGTAGCTCATCTGAACACTTTTCTGCTAAATGCTTTCTGAGGAATAATATAGAACCTTTATAAAGACTTAATTGAAATAGCTGCATCAAAACATGCATGGGAATGATAGAGAACACACATGCTAAGAGGCGAGATGTAAAAGAAAGAGAGGTAATAGCATAGAATTTATCTTGAACATCAGCCATAATAGACAAATATTTTCCAAATATTTGCCTTTTTTTTTTATTTAAAGTATCAATTGACCAAACAAGTACTTGAGAAATAGAGTCTTCCAAAAACAAGGAAATGTTCTTATAAATTTGCTCTCAATTTTAGTATTAAAATAAAAATTGCAGATAAAGCTGGTTTTAAATGAAGTTAAAATTAGGGGTTTTTTTTCTGTTAAACTTTATATGCAGACAAAAATTTTCATAAGTTATTCATTAAGTAAATTAAATATATATATTTAGATACAACCATATAATTTATTAATCAAGTTGATAAAATGTATATGCATATATAAGCATTGTAAATATAATTCTGAGAAGACTCACAATTTTTCCATGAATATTCTGCTAACAGTAATCACTTTATTCCTCCACAGTTATAATCTTTATAACTATGATGTCTCTTCTGGCTCCCAGCCATCAGAGCATATGAACACCTTAGAAAGTTTAATGCTTTAAATTTCAAAACGCTGGTATGGGAAGAAAATGCTATGCTTCTGTTATAGAGGGAGGAAGAAAGAGTAGGGCATAACGTCTTCAAAAGAGTGGCATGGCTTTGTTCCAGACACCCTGGAAATCTGTGATGCAGCCCTCCATCCTTTATAATGAGTAATCACTGGACCACATTTTGTCTCCATCTCTTTGCTTAATGACTACATCACTCTGAGCCTGGCTTCCTCTGAGGTGAGGACCCCAGAATGTATTGCCATTGCCATCCTGCTCAGGAGATAACCACTGCCAGACGTCAGGCTGAGCACCACCCAGCACTGATCCATGCTGATAGGCACACAAGGCAACACTTCTGCAGTGCCTGACTAAATTACAGCAGGGTCTAGCCCACAGTATTAATTCCTCATTTCCAAAAGAACGAAGAGAGCAGTAAATCTTTCAATGAAACTGGAAACAGTGCAGCTGTGTTCTACATAAATATGTGAAGTAGAAGTTCAAAGGTTATCCCTGAATCATAGCCTTATATAAAATCATCCAGCCACCACGTTAGTATCATATGGTAACACTTTAAACACTTTATTTAAGCATTTCATTTAGGAAACAATTACTGTAAGTTTTTGTCTAACCTAATTAATAGGTCAAGCAGCACTTATGAAGTCTTTAGGCATTAATTAACATTTAAAAATTATCACATATGACACATTAATTAGATATCAATCACTTATTAGAACTACTGACATTTAATAAGCATTTTAAATTATAACAAATTTTGCTGCTATACATATCTTTCCAAACTACAAGTACCTGCAAATAATACTTAAGGCATTTAATATGTTAAGGCTTGTTTTGTCCTTGTAGTTATCACATAGAAAAATTATTTGTTCTGTACATGCCTTAGTGATAAATGCATATCTGTATCTTTTCAGTTCACTAGTAAATGAAATAAAATTAATAAAATGGATAACATGCATATTAAAATAATTTTTAAAGCACGGTTGAAATGAACTGTATCTTTGTCCTCTTTCTGTGTCAGATTTGAACTTACATTCTCTTCTGATTCTACTGTCCTGTCCTGAGGAAAGAAATACCAAGTGTTAATTGCTGACCTCTGTCACCCCTTAATTATGCATTCATGTATCTTCCTTGATATTCCCTTGAATAGCTGTCTCCTTTCGCAAAGATCTTGCCATCAGACATTTCAGAGATACAATCTCTCCCTTGACCTAATTGAACTTATTATCAAGTTAATTTTTATAATACTAACTAGGTATTTGGGATGACATAAAAACCCTACAGGGTGCCCAAATTTTACAAGACTAATGTCCATTGGCAGCTTGACAAGAATCAGAGAGCTATGTTTCTCCAGCACATACTTTTGAATATATTTTCCCAATAATATTTGCACTCATACTTTTGAATATATTTTCCCACTAATATTTGCACTAACCCATAAGATATACATATATTTGCAACTTTTCTGAGCAAATAGAAATTACTGTTTTTTCACAGTTGTTTCTTGTCTAACATACACCTATGTGATGAGTTATGGTGGACTTTTAGAACATGTAAACATGGAGAATTTCCCATCTTTCTCTGTACATGTGCTTGAAACATATTAATCTTTCTGAAAGAGTAGTATGGCAGTAACCTGCAGGAGGAGGACATGGGGGCTTTAAACATGTATCTCCCTGAGTTGGAAGCATCCTCATTTATCTGGCTGCCTCTATTCTGCTCAGTGAACAACAGCACCTGGTAGTGCTTTACACTGCTATCCACAAGAAACTGCAGCCAGAGCCACAGAAGAATGTGAGAGTGTGAGTCAAGTGTGTGAGTTACACCTGTAATGTCTGAGACTTGACAGATCTGCAGCACATCTGTGATGGCTTAATTGGGCTTGCACACATAACAACAAGGAGTAAAGGCAAACTATCCAGATGTTCTGGGAATATACGTGCTAGTAACCATACAGTCATCTTGCATTACAGCTGTTAACTGGATTAAGATACCAAATTCAGAATAACATGCTACATTTTCACCTTTTCCTTCAAGTTTTAACCAAGTCTAAAGGTAATTAACTGCCTTCATGCAAGTAGTATACAGTTGTGCTGAGAGTAAGAATCAGAACAATAAGGAATGAAAATACTATAATTCCCTTTTTTTCAGGTGGAAAAGGACCAGGTGGTTGACTTGAAGGCTAGAGTGCAAGGAGACCTTCTAACACTAACTCTCACAAGACATTCTTGGGGATCTGAAGTAAACTGATTTCCTAGGATCTCTCAGTAGTTTACAGAGAATGACGTGCATCACCGATGACTAGTTCAACACAGAAACAAAACTCATTTCTTAAGTACAATCCATAGCCTTTAGTAAAATACCTCGACTCTCTATACAATGCACAAGGAGGATTACATGGGATTCAGAACAGACAGCATGCTGTGCAAGATTTATATAACAGAGAAGGTCAAGACTTAAATCCTCTACTTACGTCAGACCAGGTTTACAGCTCAGAAACCTCTTCTGCACTAATGCAACAACCCCCTCCATTCAAAATAACAGGCACCTGTTCCTTGTAAAACATAGTGGTCAGGGGATGGTGTTTCTACTATTTAAGCAGGATTTAGATGGAAGGAATTCAAATCGAAGTAACTGGCTGTGAGATGTTGAGTAATCTTTACATTTTTGTCACTGTGATACTTTGTAGAAACAAATGCAGAACTCATTGGGCTAGACAGTTCAGTGACTACATTCGTCTGCTGAAGGATAGGCCACCTACCTCTTGACCCCATCCCCAAGGACTGTTACAGTGTTATATAAATCAAAAAGTGAATGAAGACATAAAAAATCCTGGCAGCCAAGATCAAAACTAATAATTTAAAATTTTAGCCCCCTCTGAAATGTCACTTAGGGTGCTTGCTCTTTCCACTGCCATACATCTGCTTGGCAGAACTCATTGCCTCTTGACATCAGGAGATCCCTATTTTCCTCCTTTTTTAAGCCTATGTTTAAGACTGATTTGTTTTCATTGACTTTTAACTGACATTAGCTAATTATTAACTCTGCAGGATAGATTAAATTTTAATTTTAATGTCATTGTAAAACACCATGAGCTGCCTCAGCATGATAAGATGCTATAAAAGTTTAAACTGTTGTTTTAAGTTAGCCACCTGTTCAAAACATTAAAAATCTACACATTAAAATCAATCACACTGCACTGGGTGCCCCATCAAGGCTAATGTTGATAAATTATACTCTTAGTTCTAGTTGATATAGAGTCATTAGTCTCCAGAACAGTAATATATTGGACTTTATTTTGCAGGATGGTAGTTGGGATTGCAGTGGCGTTTACAAAATCCTAAATACACTCCAATGTGTATTTTCCAATCTGCTAAATTGCTCAGAGATTATCCTGGCTAAACAGTATCTTTGAGGTTCTCTCTGGTGTGTGAGACATATGCTGGAGATATACTGTTCCAAAAGGAGTTCATGGAAGTACCCTGGGCCAATCCAAAAGAACTGGATGACATACAGAAAAAAACCTATACCCTTCTGTCTCAGGAGTAAACAGATGAATCTGCAGGCTGAAGGAAATAAAATTTTTGTCTTAGGCATGGTGCATACATAGGAAAAAAAATCACTTATTCTGGATTTCCTACCTATGAAACAGACCTAATATTTTTTCCATGCCTATCTTGTCTCTTCACATGGTAAGTTTACTTGTATCAGTACTATTTCTTATTAAAAGCAAGAGGGTTCTTTCTACAGTTCCAATAAAGGAAGGAGGCACAATGAGGCTGCATTTAGTAGACTTAGTTCTGCAGTCATGGATCTGACTTTACTACCTCTTGTTCTTTTTCTGCTCAGAAAAGGTTTATAAGTAAGCCAAAAAGCACAGACTCCATAATTTTACTATAACTGAAACAGTCTTCATCAATCCTGCAGCTGAATTAATTATTTTTGGCTCATTCATTATTTTCATTTAGATGAATATAAATTGTTTCTAACACCAGACAAAAAAAGCTATATTGTTTGAGACAGGTGACAGCAGACTCTTCAGTTTCCCTTTGTAATATGTTCCTGCTGATTTCTAGTCTAAGAATTCAGTGAAAGACTTCCCAAAGACATAAATTTTTAACTTTGTTGTTGAGGAGGGCAAAAAGTTTAAGGAGGATTTAGCCAAATGCACAAGGCTTAGCATGGGTTTACCACCCGTACCCATCTAGGAATATGCTTCCTATGCCCAATGTCTGTGCATAAGAATCTGTGCTCTGACAGTGATTAGCAGTATCAGTGTAGCTGCTGGATGGCAGAAGAACAGGGTGCCACACACAGGTCCCGAGGTTGAGGGACGCAAGCTGCCTTGCAGCTGTGCAGATGAAAGCAAGCTTTCTCTGGAGTTTGCTCCAGGTGCCCACATGACAAAGCTCTACACCCTGCATCTCCGAAGGATCTCTGATGTGTTTACTCCTACAAACACAACATGTAATTAGTACTTTTATGTAGCACTGGGAAACAAAGACACATGGACCCCCTTTCTGTGTTCAAAAGAGATCCTTTATTGTAACACGGCAGGATTTATTTATACCCAGACCAAACCGAACACACTGCTCACCGAAGCTCACCGAAGCACACCGAAGCACACCGAAGTGTGACAATAAAAAACATTGTCTGAAAGCCAGACAGGCACAGCCTTTCATGTTTTTCTCCATCCAGTCAGCTTCCTGTGCATGTGGTGTCCATGTGTTCCCGTGTCCAATCAGCTCTTTGCTCATGCAGTGTCCACGTGCCTGGATCGTGACTTGTTTGGCCTGAGTCTCCAACTGCTCCTCTGTCTGTCTGACCTGCAGCTGACCTGTCTGCAGCATGCTCTTTGGTGAAGAGATCTTTAGCAAACTTAGTAGAGGTATTCCTATTCCCCACTGTTGCCCTGACTTTTGCAGTTCTGGATGTTGTAATTCTTTTGTAGCTAGTTTCTCACATTCTTCTATGTAAACATAGCCATGTTATTGTAACAGTATCTTATAATTTACATTCCTTTCTCCTGGACACAGAAGTTTGATGGACATTTCCTTTGACTGTTGTGATTGAGGGAAGAAGAACTTATTTCCTCCAATGAACAGTGATTTCTAAATGTATATATAATAAACAAGGCGGGTCTTGCTCGCCCCTTCCCTCTCTTTCCTCCTTGCTGGTAACAGGCGTCCCTCGTCTCTTCTTTTGTGTCGTTACTGCGACACCCCACACTTTTATAAATTTTCAGTTCAGTCTGAAATGAAGTCTATGATACATCTGTCTGCCTCTGAATACTGTTCTAACATTTGAACATCTGTGACTAAATGTTGCATTGATACAGGGGGTTAAGAGTTAACCAGTAAAGGACTTGCTAAAAACAATGTATATTCCTTTGACATCACTACTAGTGGGGAGCTTGTTAGAAACAATGTATATTGTCTGCATAACACAATCTGTGCTTATCAAAGCAGGAAGAGAGGATGTCAGGCTATTGATATGGGAGAACCAGATGTGACCTGAGGTCTTGTTTTTTGCAACCGAACCAGCTTGGATGAGTTTTAAGGTCTGGACTTGAGCCAAGGACTCAGAGAGCCTGAACAAAGGAGAAAGGTGAAAAGTGCAGCATGAAGAAGACGTCTTACTTCATCAGGAGATAGACTATAGATTTTATCAGAGACCCTGAAAGACCCCCACCAAAGGACAATACGCATGTGTAGTATAGGAACTTAGCTCATTAGCATGAGAAGCGAGGAAGGCGGGGATAGGTTATGAATATGTATAAGCATATGATGTAACCTGTTGAATATGTAATTTGTAACCAGATATATAGTGAATCGAAGACAGCCGGAGGTCCGCATGATATGGAATGAGATTCCCATGCATCCAGCGCTGTAATAAAACATACCTACTTTACAATCTAGGGTTGTGGAGTCCTTTTTCCGTGATTCAGTATGTCATGAGATGTTCTATTTGTTTTTCAAATATTGTGTTGCTATGATCCAGAACATGGCAAAGAAGGGATCAGTTAGAAAAAAAAATTGAATCCTAGAGTCCATGCTTTGTCTCTGTGACACTTATTTGTCAAAATAAGACTTTCCTCATTTTGATTAAAAATCAGTTAAATTAATACTGTAGATTATTTAGACATGTCTGGATTGCGGGGGATGGGGGTGGGGAATGGGGTGGGGAGTGGGAATCTTTAATATTGAAACACATATTTTCCTGGTAGAGACAAGTGTAGCTACGAAAAACTTAAGGGTATCTTTCTTTAGAACTGTAATTGTTGTTTGCCTCTTTCTGCTTGGAATTTCTTCAGTAACTTAGTAATGGAAAGCTAAATATTGTTTGGCATTTTTTTCACAGATACATGTAGAATATTTCTGTTCTAGCATTTCTCTACAAAACAATTTTGTGTATGCTACAAGAGATACTACAAAGGGGATTATGGAGACCTGACATACCGTGTCATCTGTCATTTCTGACAAATGTAAATGCAAGAAAAAAATCCTTGGTAGAAAATAAGAACATATGAGTCAGGGTTGAGTGAAAGGGCATCAAAGACTCTGGTTCCCGATGCTTTTTCTTTACCTCTGCTGTTTTTCTCTGATTTATCTGCAAAGTGTAGTTTCTGTTAGAGGAAAATATATTCCTCTGTTCCTCTATTCCTGGCCAAAGAGAGGTGAGGCAGATGATACTCCATGTCTCCAGGTCTGACCAGCAGTGAGACTGCAGATGTATTCTCAACAGACACACACGCCAAGCACACACATACACCATGTATGTCCGTATATACACTGACAGCTTCTGTATATATGCAGACAGCTACACAGATCAGACACACACACTCATCAGCCATGAAAACAGAGACACTACCGATGGCCTCATCCTTCTTTTGTCTCTGGAAGAAGAAGATTGGGGTCCACTGGTGAGAATATATGCATACAAAAGTACAGTGTGGACCTTTGCAGCAGCTGGGCTCAGACACTCTGTTCAGTAGATGTTCCTGGACCCCAGTCTCACCATCTGCTGGCATCTGGATGTTCAAGTCCTCAAGGCTGCAGTACCACTCCTGTTGCTGGTATAGACAATTACAGAAACACACACAGTTATTGAGGATTTCCCTGGTCCCCACAGTCACTCTCCCTGTCCTCTCATGCACAGACACAAAGGCTGGCCTTCAGAGACACATCCATCTACTTCTCCCCGGTTGCTTTGGTTTGACCATTGTTAGAGATCCCACTTTTCTTTGCACACATGCACTTGTTCCTCTTGCTTCATCACAGACATTTGTGACTCCTGGTCTGACTCCAGTTGCTGCATACAAATCACTGTACACCCCTGTTTCCCTTCCCCATGCCCACATACACAAATTGAGTAGAGAATCCTCACACATGAAAGAATTAGAAGGATGAACTGTGGTGCTCATATGCAAGACTTAGCCAGGCAAGCAAACCAGCCCTTTTTATCCCCTTGTTCTCTATTCACACTTCTTCCTCTCAAAGTCACCTAAATCCCTCTCTTTTGTCCCTCCTCATTCATTTCCTTCTCTAAAAATCCCATAGTAAGTCCTGTGTCATGCTGAATTGGTCTTCCCCTGCAGGAAAACCTCGAGATTTTACACATCTAGGTAACAAGCCCATTAGTCTGAGAGCCATATTCAAAGAGCTGCTCCTGTTTGATTTTGTATCAGAAATAGTGTGGCCAGAAGGACCAGAGAAGTGATTGTCCTTCTGTATTCAGCACTGGTGTACTGTGTTCAGTTTTGGGCTCTTCACTTCAAGAAAGACATTGAGGTGTTGGAGCAAATCCAGAGAAGAACAATTATTTTGGAGAAGGGTCTAGGGAGCAAGTTATGTGAGGAGTGGCTGAGGGAGCTAGGATTGTTTAGACTGGAGTAAAGGAGACTTAGGGGTTCTCTACAACTACCTGTAAGGTGGTTGTAGTAAGGGGGAAATCAGTGTCTTCTCCCAGGCAAACAGGATGAGAAGACATAGCCTCAAGCTGCACCAAAAGAAGTTAATATTTTTTTTAACATCAGGAAGAATTTATTCATGGAAAGGGTTGTTAAGCATTGGAATGGACTACCCAGGGAAGTGACTGATTCACCATCTGTGGAGGTTCTAAAAATGACTGCATGTGACACTTAGTGCCATGGTCTAATTGGCAAGATGATGATTGGTCAAAGGCTGAACTCAATTATTTTGGAGGTCTTTTCCAACCTAAATGATTCTGTGATTATGTGATTCCCAACAACTCCTCATGACAGATTCCAAGTTTGTAAGATGGTGGTGAGGTTCTCCTGGGACAGCCTTGGGAGGGGCCTGTGTTGAGTGTTTGTCCTCAAGGGGTCCTTAGCTTGGGTTCCAACTTGTCATTGTGCATGGTAGTGCTTCTCTGATTTCTGCAGATGGGTCTTTGATGAGCCAATGGTGCCTTGTGTGATGCTTTGGAGTAGTTTAGCAGGGTATTATTTGGGGTCCCCCTCCTGCCACTGTGTATCTGAGCTCCTTGTGTGTAGGCAGTTGATTTTTGTCATATAACCTAATAGGTTTAGACCCCTACCTTTAACTTAGTGCTTGCTGGAGACCCGATTATCCCACCTTTCAAAATTTCATCTGATTTAATCAAGTAGTGTCAGTCTCATTCTTTAATGGAGAATAAGTTGTTTACTCTCGTTTTCTGAAAAAGAGGCATTAGTGTCTTCCCTAGCTGTGAGGCAACTTTTAAAGTGGTGACCAGAATTAAATTAATTTTTATATCTACACATTCAGATAACTACATATACATATTTTTTATATTTTCAATATCCAAGGATCATGCTGTCTGAGTACTCTTGAATATAATTTTCTTGTCTGAGATAATTTATGCCCAAGAACTGCTGCAGAGGTGATAAGGAATGGCTACTTTCACCTTCCAGGAGTGACTCAAATGTGGTGTCTCTCTCTGTGCTCACCAAATGTACACCCTGAGCTCAGGCTGGTGGCGGATGACGATCTCTGATACCTGTGTGAAGCAAATATTCCCCCTTTGAACCTGTAGGTCCCAGCAGAAATATTTATTTCTATTCAGACTAGGAGTAGGAAGCATCAGCATCTTTAAAACTATTGACACTATAATTGCCAAACTGTTGGGCAATAAGTAACTCTCTATGTGTGCACACAGTTCTCACCTATCTTTCAGAAAATGTTTCACCTAGTCCACAGGCAGCAGAATTTCACAGTCTCATTGGCATCTGGGCCTTTTTTGTTAGGTATGTTTGTACTACTCCTTAATGATTATATTTTATGGTAATTGCTTTTTGCTTTGACAGACATAGTCTATTATGCATTACTTTTAGAAGAGCACTCAGACTTTCAGAAGGTAAAAAGAAGAGAAGAAATACACTGAAAAATTTATGAAAAATAATAACTTAGCAATATCCCTCTAAACAAGAGTTTGGGATGAGTAAAATCTTATGTTTTCTATTGATATTTGCAGAAAAATCTGTGCAGAAATGAACACCTGAAAATAATTCTGTGCTATGTAGCAAACTTTGGAAGAAATTTTAGAAAGATATCGATAGAGAATGCAAAAAAATTCGAATATATCTGTAATACTAGATGAAATCCCTCTCTTATCTGGGCAGTTTGCTCTCTGCAGCTTTTGCAGCAGAACAGAAAAAAATACAAATGAACTTACTTTATCAAAGGGCACTAGTGCCATGGCACACTAGAAAGTTTAAAATACTTACTTAAAGTATAGAGAATTAAAAGTTTATTATGTATACTAAAAGTATAGAGAATGAAAAACTGTTCTTTAATAAAACTGTGTGTCTATCAAGGAAAATGATTTTGGAGTTTTTTTGATAGATCAGAAATCTGACTAAAGTTATGCTGGTATAAAATTGAACTGGAAAAACCAATTGTTTCAAAGGTCATCTACTCTTACAGGGAAGATATGACTGTAGTCAAAGAACCAAAGGTCTTGCAAAGGTATCCAAAGATATTCTTTAGCATCTGAAAGTACACTAGACACTTCTGCTTAGGCCACTTTAAAATATTTTCTCATTTAAGCCTTGCGTGAAACCCGAGTGGATCTAGTACACAGGTTATTACCATGTTGTATGCTCTGTCTTGATACGTACTAAATCCTTTTTTTGTCTACAGTTAAAGTTAAATTGTAAATGAGATACATGAAATAAACTTTTCCACTCTATTCAGCTCTGATAAGGGTCTCGGCCACAGTACAGTTTCCAGTTTCAGGGAAGATAGTTTAAGGATAAAGAAAAACAGAAGACAGCCCAGCAGACAGCCACAAGAATGCCATGGTCCACGAGAAAATTACATAAAAGGAAAGTTTTTTTTAAAAAAAGAAATTAATAGAAATAAATAAAAGTAGCTTTTCACTAAGGAATTTTTTTCCCATAGGTCCATTGTGCTTCATGGTCAGTGGAACAGATAAATTGGCTTAATTTTTAGTGAAGAAATTTAAAATTAGAATTTAGCACTTTTGAAATGGCAAGGTTTTGTGCACAAAAATGGCCTTCCAAGGAAGATATTGGGGTATCTTTTTCTGGGCATTTTAAAGTATAGTACCAAAAAAAAAACCCAAAACAACTTAATAGATATTTGAGATGGCTTTGATTCTTAACAAATGCTTCACTTCTCATTCAGTTTTTAAAGAAACAATCAGATGGGTGTTTGAAGTCCTTACAACCCATGTTTCTGTAGTTTGGTAAGTGATTATCTAGCTCTAGCCAGTTTGAATGTAGGTTCCCAGTTTAAGATGGATTTATCTGCTGGGATGTCAATGTGTTAATGGGGCAAACAGTGAGATCCTGACAGGACTGTGTCCCAGGTGTGTATCAAACCCAGAAAATGAAAGTACCTATAAGCAGATGATACAGCTACAGCCTATCTCGGATTTTGAGGGACCCCAGAAAACTTAATTTCTCAAGGTGATATGAACCTTACATTTTCTGAGTTTAGGAATTTTCCCAGATTAATATATCTGATAAAACTTCCCTTGTAAAGCTGAATTAATATACTGATTTCCTCAAATAACTGAGGAATGGTCATATGTTCCTTTCTATGATCAGAGATTGCTTTTTAGGACATTGACAGGCAGACTCAGAGGAATTATTTTCAGAGAAAACCAGTGATGTGAGACTTCTTAATTTGAGAACAAGTTTACAAAATTGAGGACATATTAATTTTGGATAGAAAACCCTTAACATAATTTTTTTTATAATGCAAGCATGTTCTTATCATGACACTGTCGTGACCACAGATGCTAGACAATGTGGCTATAGTCTTTTCTGTTTCAACACTTGAAAATACTATTTTTAGAGCTATGTCCATTTAGCTTTCTAGAATTTTTACCTTTAAATTCAATTTTCATTCATGAATTCTAATAAGGCATGAATTTTAAATATTTGCTACAGCCTAAACTATCTGGAATTCAATAAAAATCCTCATAGTTAATTAAACAATTACAATAATTTAACTAATATACGTCTGATAATATGCACACATTACAAAGAGATAGTTAGACATCCATTTTAGGTGACTGTACCTCACTTGTTTTACAAAAGCATCTTTCAAATAATACTAATAATTGAGGTTTTGCTACCATATTTTCTTTGTAAGTATAGCAAACATTTTGAATGTACAGATACTTCATTGGAGAATTATTGATCATGCCCACAGTATCTAGATATCTCATAAACTGAGACTAATCTTTAAAAACCCAAGTAGCCTTGGCTTTCAGGAATTCCTGTCAAAGAGACAAAGAGAAAACTATTTCTTTGCCTGAATAACAGAGGTAATTTTTGAGTCAGTTTTTCTAATGCTCTGGCATAGTGTCTCAGATGATAACACCTAGAGAAAGAATAATAACCCTCTGGAATGTACATGGAGACATCCCAGAGCCAGAGGAAAACTATGAAAATACAACCATAATTTTATATTTTTTCTTAGTGTAGATTATGGAAGAAATAGCAAATAAACATTCAGTCTATCCAAGACACATGCCAGTTTGCTTTATCACAAAAGTGTCAATTTCTGCCTTTAGAACTAACAAACCAAAAGCTGACTTATAAGTGTGGCTGTTCAGTTCCCTTGACTAAACATATAATACAAGACTAAGATTAAAAATTAATTTACTGGTACAATTAATTCAGTTATGTAATTCAGTATCTTCTCAACAGCTGCTGCCATTAGGTGTATTCATACAGAGACTGGCCATCCCAGAGAAGCATTTTACATTGCTCTAAGTAAAATCTATCCTATCTATTGCACTTGCTGAAGTCTTAGCACTCCAGTAATAAACCTAAAATGGTACTTAATTTCATATTTATATGCTTTCCCATGCAAAATTTCATGAACAACTGCACTTCTGATAAAGAAATTTGGTCAACAGGTTATACTCAAGATCTTGAACTGCAGGAGGAGAACACCAGAAGAAAGTTTATGACAGGTGAAACATAGATTAGTGTTGTATTAAGTGTTTAGAACATAAACGAAACTCTGCAGCCTCCAGATTAAAGGAATGTATAACTAAGAGAGTCCTTTACTGAATATTTCATTCTACAGTGTACATAACAATCCCTGATGTTATTTTAGAGGAAGACTGCCACAAACTGCAAATAATAAATGTGAACCAGAGGAAGGATGGAGGCATTCCAGACTATTTTGGTATTCTGAAACATTGCTGATTCCTGGCTGCCATTTTTTTCCTTTTTTTCTTTTTAAGTTCAGACAAGTCAGCTTACAACTTCGCACTTGTTACCTTAGAGCAAGAAGTGCTATAAGCTATGAGGGTGTTCCAGATGTGTTTGTTCTACAGATGCTGACTAGAAAATCATGTAATTCCATTTAAATCTGATAGTTCAAACAGCATAAATCTGACTTAGAATACTGCTCATGCAGGAAGAATGGACAGGAGGAGAAGTGTAACATCTCTGACCTGTGACTCTCTAGTGTTCTTGCTGGTAAGGCAGTGGGGTTCCTTCAGAGTGAGTAGGCCAAGAGATTATGAACAAATGTATTTCATGACCCCTTGCTTCATGACCAGTTAGTGTCAAATAATGGAGCATACCAAACTAACACCAGCAGAGATGCTTTAGCTCTAAGCCCACTGACATAAGTGAAAAGGTGAATCTGTAAAGGTTTTACAGTCCAACAGGATTCCTACACAAATAATTCTTACATAAAAAGAGGCAAACATAAACCCTGAGTCTTGCTGACATTTAGTAGATTTTGGTTCTGTCTGTCTTCCTGGACCTCTATTGCCAAAACAAAAATGCACAAATGAAAAACTATGCAAATGCAAATGACTAGTTAAAAGCATTTTCAGTGTCCAAGAGCACCCACAAGAAAAAAAAAATATGTTTTTCAGCATTTAGAATTTTTCTTGTGGAGTTTTTTACCTCCTTTCCCTTCAAAACATCAACATACTGTACCAATTATTTTAAAAGCTGTTTCCCAGAATGTTCATTGCTATTTACTAACAAAGGTTACAATTTTGATTTGCCACCTCCTTATTTTCTTCAGAGGAAGCAGTGTCAAATAACAGTTTAATGAGTATCCTGCTATCTGAGACCTTTGCCTAACCCAGGAGCTGTACAAAACCAATTAGACGTGTACATTTGCAAATTGGGTGCATACAAGCATAACCAACTCCTGCTTCCCCTTCCTCCCCAGCCCCCAAAACAGGATTTCATTGTAACTAAACTCAATTTGAAAACAAGGTTTGAGAAGTCTTTTGTTGATATACATATATATATGTGTGTGTGTGTGTGTTGCTAAAGTCTTAACATCTAAAGCAATTTTTTTTCTTTGAGAACCCATGTCCTAACCCAAATAGATACACAGATGTATTCACTTCTTAAAGAATATGCACTTTAAATGTCCAAACAGATAATCATATGGAATTGCTTGTGGGATTGTTTGTTGTTATTTTGTTGCTTTGTTTATTATTTTTTTTTATTTTTTAGTTTGCTACAGGATTTATTAATTTGTTTATTTATTCATATGAAGCCTTCCATGAAGCATCTGAAAAGACAGAATGGTCAGACTAAAGCAAGCCAGATTTTTTTCTTTGTTTCTTTCTCTGAACACAGGACAAGCACATAGGGTGTTCAGTTTTCCACACATGGAAATTCCACTTGAAATGCCTTAATCTGTCCTGTTCTCCATCCAGTTGCCATCCAGGTGCCAGAACCTGTGTCCTCTGCATATGTCTGTGACTTAATTCTGGACTTGCAACTCTCCCCCACACAACTACTTGTTCACCCTATTCAGTAAGATGGGGGTGAAAATCAGAAGGGTAGAAGTCAGAAAGCACAGGGGTTGAGATAAAAACCATTTTAATAGGTAAAGCAATGGCCATGCACACAAGCAAATCAAAACAAGGAATTCATTCACCATTTCCCATGGGCAGCAGGCAGTCATTCAGCCATACCAAGGAAAGCAGAACTCCATCATTTGTACTGATGACTTGGTAAGACTAAGTCCATTACTCCCAACATCTGGCCTTCCTCTTTCATCCCCCAGTTTTAAATGCTGAACGTGATGCCATATGGAATGGGATAACCCATTAGTCAGTTGATGTCAGCTGTCCTGGCTGTGGTCCCCCAGAAGTCCTTGTGCATCACCATCCCCCTTGTTGGTGGGGAAATGTGATAAACAAGGAACTGACATTGCATAAGGACTGTTCAGCAGTAGCTAGAACATCCCTGTGTTATCAACACTGTTTTCATTACAAATTCAGATCATGGCACCACAGATACTACTATGAATAAACTAAATTCTATCTCACACAAAACTAGTACAAGATGTCAAATATAAGTATCTAAAATGGCAACAGATGACTATGGGCAGTCAGTTGAATGAAATCCATACCCAACTAAAAAGATAGACTGCAATAAAACAGGATATTGCAGTGTGAGAAAAAAAAAAAAGACATTTCAGTCAGCTTTTACAATAAAAATATACTTTATAAGAGTGATGTCAAGTAAAAGGACGGGTTTCTTACCAGTATCCTTTCTTTGGTGCAATATACTATATACTCTTTTATGCTATAATATCTCAATTCTAGAAAACCTGCAGTGGTTTGTAATATTGATACTGTATGCCTCTTTTTAAAGAGAGAGAAAAAGGGAATTAAGCCAGGGCAAAGAGCTTTGTAAAATCCAAATGCTGCCACAGTTTTGCGAGGACATTCCTCCAATAGAAGTTTAGCGATTTGCGTATGAATAGTCCAACTCAGTGTTTCAGATTGTGATCTAAGCCAATGAATCCATCACTAGGCTGGCCTTGAAGTCTCAGGAGGCACAGATAAGAGTTGTTTATACCACTCATACTCATACTCATACTCATACTGCTACTACTACTACTACTACCACTACTACTATTACTACTACTACTACTACACTGTTTCTTTCTGAGGAGGAGTGGTGCATGACAGAATTAAAACAACAACCAAGTACCCACCTTGCAAAAGTTAATTATAAATCTCCCTTTGGACTATATCTGCAAGCTTTTTGCAGTCCTGAACTTCACCGGTAACAGAGGACACTGAAGCTAAATTTGTACTTGGAAGTGCAACTATTGAAACAGATTGTCCTCTATTTTGTGAGGAAAAAAATGAGTCTTGGCAATTCCTCAGTTCTTCACAACATGAAGCTAAAGGTCAATATTAGTAATATTGAGGCAGCTAATACTGCTAAGTGCCAGTAAGTGGCCATAATGCACTTCAGTACACATAAAATAACCTCATGCATTCCATGCAGGTATAATCAGCAGGTTCATTAAGTGGCATATTAAATATAAGCCATAAAACAAACAGAAGAACATCAACTCTTTAATGATATCAAACAACAATCAGATCTTTAGGTCAAAATCATTGTCCATGTAATAAGAAAAAGCGTCCTTTTTAATCAAAGTTCTTTTCCTTGTCATCCATGCTCCAGAGTAGAGTGCTTCACCCTCACAGGATGCTTATTCTGTAAGAGATGAAATTTGTTCTCTGATCTTCCTTTTTTTTTTTTCTTTCAGAATTGTTTCCAAGAATTTCTTCCAAAATGAGACTATTTTTTTCGAAGAAGTAGTAACAGCTTGGCTGACTTGAACACTTCTCCCACTTTTCTGAATACATCTCAGGTTCAATATCAAGAAATGTGCAATCTTAGATCTGCTAATGGGTTGGAATTTTTTTTTTTTTCAACAATAACTGTTCTGGGGTTTTTTTTAGCAGTAGGTTTCAGGCTAGCCTCAAGACTGGAAAGTGTAGGCTGTTATGGTCTCCTGCTTTTATAATGAGAGATCATTTATTCACACTTCTTTTTACCCAAGAACACTGCATCGTTAGTTTTTCCTTACTCTTGCTAATAATTGTTATTTCCAAGTTACCTCACATCTGCCGTTGTGTTACAGTGTAAGTTTTAAAACAATAAAATAAAACAAAAAATGTGCTCATGCACCTAAAGGAATATGCCTGTTATTTCTCAAGTCCCTTACATCAGTACAGTGTTAGCCCTATCCTTTGTCTGTGTTTCAGGTTTCATTATTTATTGTCATGTTCAAGGCAGAGAACTGTTCTCTAAGCTGTTCCCCTGCCCCATTGCAGATGTCTGGGATCACATCCAGTCGGATATGTAACTTACATCCACATGATAGTGCTTTATTTCAGGCAGTCCTGGAATAGTGAATATTTACTACTTAACACTTCAGTCAATAAAAAGTTTTAAGTGCTTTTAATATTTTGAGGGGGTTTGTCTGGAATGCCAATATACAGGCAAGGTCAGAAAGACTAAATAGCATCTCTTGGTTTGTATTTCAGAATTTAGACTATCTGCTCGTTTTCTTCTGTTACCAATTACAATAATCACTTAAAACCCTAAGAAGAGATCCATAAAGTCATGCATCCCATTTTCAACCACGGTCATAAGCAGATATCTAAGGAAGAATAAGATCAACATAAACATGCATGATTCTTCTTCCTAATTCTCTCACAACCTCCCACTCTCCATTAACAGTTAAGGGTTTCAGAAGTTAGACGTTATTTCTATGGATGTGTGGATATTACAGCTTGAGCTTGTGTGCTGTTTTAGAAAATACTCTGATCACCTTCATTTACTGCAAGTCTGTTTGCCTCTAAACATTTTGTTGAGGTATCTAGGATTATTGTATATTGTAACCACCCCAGGAGAGAAAATATATACACCTATTGGACCTACAGTCCTACGAGCCACAGACATGTTTCAATAGCAATCCCACAGCCTTCTGTGTCTCAGTGCACAAGCAAGTTCAGAAAGAAATGTTTTGTTGTTGCTGACCACTCTAAGGTCACAGTTAGCCTTGTTTTCTTAGTCCTGTGATATGAAGCCTTAAAGGAACTCTTTATGTTAATGGCAAATAAACATTAATTCTATATGTGAATGACATCTGAAAATTCAAAGCAAATGCTGCAAATCCTAAACAATCACTTAACACAAGCAGTGGAATCTTTATCTTGAGATAGGAACTACTTAATAACCATATGATGTGTTTTTAAGAAATTATTTAACAGCAATGACAAAAATGTAAGGCCAGAATAGCCAAATTCAAAGGCTGACAGTTTATAACCTATAGCTTTACTCAGGCACTTAAATAATTGTAAGCCCCAGGCATAAAAAACTTCACTGGGGTTCTTATTGTTTGTTTCAGTGCTTTCTATTAAATTCAAGTGATTCTCGATAAAACATAAAATGTAAAGCTAAAGTATTTTTAAGAGGTAATATATCTTTAGAGAATGAAAAACCCTCTCTTGCAGTTATTCAAAATGACAGAGGAAGGGAGAAATTTTAAGGCCATGTTATCCAGTAGAATCTCTTAAACTGTGTCTTTCCATTGATTGTAAAAGGATCTTGGGATGAGTAATTCAGAGTCTACTGTCTGTATTTTGTTACATGAGCTTCAAACAATGTACATGGTAAATTTTCCACTTTTACAAAAGAAAATGTTGTAGATGCTATGCGGAGCTGTACTTCAAAGCTGCTACTTTTAGTTTTCTGTTTTAAACAATAATGATTAAACAACAGTGACTCTTCCTTAAAAATTAAATAAAAAATACAGATAAAGATATAAAGGGTATTTGGGATATCTAATGGATTTAGATCTGTAAATTATAACCTTCTCAGTATTTCCAGTTTTAACATAAATAAGTATGTTGAATACAAGATGATGTAAATAATCTGGAAAGACATACATTCATAATATATACGTTTTGCTATCCGAAAGGGGGATTACATAGTTAAGATCTCACTTCATATGATTAGTGTTCAAAGATTAAATTAGTATTATGCACAATGTTTTCTGTCTTTTATAATAAAGTTGAAAGGGAAAAGAACTTTTAAACAAAAATCTTGTTTCTGTAAATGTGAAGTATTTTTTTGACAAAGTTTTTCAGTTAGCTATTTGATAATACATGATGAAAAACTTTACATAAAATGCCTGTGATTTTTTAATTAGGTATAAATAGACATGGCTAAACTATTAGTGCTGCATATGAACCTCTGGCATGTTCCAATTGAATAAATGAAAAATAATCTAGTATTCATAACATTTTCAAAGCTGCTGGTGAATCCCATGAAGAATGGTCCAACTCCAAATAAAAGGCATAAGAACAATATATCAAAAACTGTACAGAAATCTGGAAATTTTTAGGATTATCTGGAAAGCTTATATAATTTTTAGCTGAAATTCTTTCTTCTTTGACCGTCATGAGATTATTTTGATTGCTAATCTCACAATAACAATTTAACATCTTGTATTTTGCATAAACCTACAATGGATGCTTTTTCTTTCCCTAGCTGAGCTGTAAAAAAATTTTATGTGCGAGAAGACCCTTTTAATTTTATTTGTATTTCTTGCAAATGAAAAGACAGGCTATGACTTTGAAGGCATTCCCAAGTTTTATAAATTCTATTAAAAATTCAAACTCACTAATATTCCAAATAGGCTCAGTTTTACTTCAATATTTCTGGTTAATATTGCTATGAGAAAGAGAAGCGAAATTCTGAGAGTCATTTAACAGTTATGACTGATGTCACAGACTCAGAACATTTCTATCAGAAAGATCATCATGGCTTTGATTTATGATTTTCATTAAGATGGTCTCAATGAGAGTAATGAATTAAACTGCAATTTGAAATTCAATAATGTTGAACCTTTACAGTAGAGTTACTAAGAACAGAAATATTTTTGTATTGAAGGCCAAACAGCTCCTTTCCTTCCCCTTCCCCTTCCCCTTCCCCTT
>VZRZ01000647.1:33930-49814 GCA_013398175.1 Climacteris rufus
GAGGAGAGGAGAGGAGAGGAGAGGAGAGACCAACAAGGTGTCACCAAAAGGCAAAATTACTTAGAATGCTATAATATGCAGTTACAATCTGTGACTCTTATAAAAAAATGCCATAGGACAAATTTTCAAGTCTTAAAAACTACAAGGAATTTACAGCCCATATGCTCTGTTCTTACCAAGTAGATATAAGCAAAATTAAATTTTCAGTTAGGTACTTGTAGTTCAGAATATGAAACATTCATTCAGATGGCTACCAATGATGCCCAACCATTCTGACTCTTGACTGCACTGAAAATTCAATCCAGGAAACAAAAAAAAAAAATCTACAAGGATTTTTTACATACTTATTTTCACTTACATGGGAAAATCTGATTGATGTCCCTTATAATTGAGACCTAAAATAGTCTGTGGGTATGAATGTTCATGTCCTCTACTTTACACTCTTATCACATCTTTCTTTTATAATTTATTCCCTTTCTTTTTAATTTCTCCCTTAATTTACTCATTTTTCCTCAAATGCAAAAATTTGCATGTTTGCTCACACTTTCTTCGTTTTTATGTTAAGTGCATAAATATATTTCTTCTTTTATTTTCCTTTCAGTGTAAAGAGAAAACAAAAACATTACTATTAAAATGTTACATTTTCCCAGTGTAAAATATTTAGTCTTTTCACACTGAGGTTCTGTCAGAAAGTTTTGTTGAAACTGACATATTTTTGTAGATGCTAAATTTCATCTAATTTGCTTCTTTTATTGTTATAGAAAGCTGACCAGTAAGAAAAAAAATTCCAAAACCAAAGGAAAAAAACCCTCCACCAAAATCAACCAGTCTAATATTTCCCAACAGCTACTGACTCTTCTTTCCTCTTCACTATGCTTTCTGCCTCTGAGCTCACAAATCTTTCATTCTACCTTACACTTGCCCCACTGTCCACATGGTGGACAATAGGACTATTTTGCTCCAGCGTAAGAGCATTCTGTAAACACAAAACCAAGCAACCTGTATAGACACCACATCTCCTTATATTTTACCTATTGGCAGACCTTTGGTTCGATGTGTGGAAGCACTGAATCACTAGAGCTTATTATGTAGTCAAGAACAAATGTGATAAGATTGTTCTGTTTTTTTAAATTTTGGATTCCTCCAGTGGCACTGTCATCTCCATTAATGGAACAGGTTGGGCTTCTATCAACAAATATGTCTAAGTAAATTAGGTCACAAACAGTTCTGATGTAAAGATAGTTGATCATGTGTACCATTTATGCGTTATGTCTGTGCCCAGTATTGTTTTGGAATAGGTCACTTCATCCTCTCCCAGGTTATTCACAGGATGTCTGGATGCTTTGCACAGAGAAGGATGTGACTATTCCATCTCACTGTCCTGTTGTGTGTTTTGGAAGAAAATAGAGATTTCAAAATTTGGCATGTCCAACCAAAGTAAGTCAGTTGGCTTAGTGTTCAAGAACCATCCCTGGCACTGTTTAGTTGATTATTAACCTCTGAATCAACCTCCTAGAACAGCTAGACACTTATTCTTTGATATTTCAGAGAATTAATTAGATATTTTAATTCATTTGCTCTGATATTTGCAATTAATTATTTTCAAGCCTGGTCACTGAAACAGCATCAGGGCAGTCTTACAAAGAGGCAGTGCATAAGTAAATAGGTAACAGGTTAGCTGAACACATTCATCACAGCAAGAGGAAGCAGATAAAGTGAAAGTAAAAGTAGCTCAGAGGAAATGTTTGTCTAATGGAAGAAATATGTTTTTGAACAAAAAATACTGATATAACCATATTTTTGGTTTTGTTTCCTTTTTTAGAGGTATTTGAACTTCCAGAGCCAAAGTTTAGAATAAATACTTTTGTAGACCACTGTACGCATTAGAAGTAGTAAAACACATATGTACTACATTAGTCCTATTTCTGCAATATTGTTACCTCAAAAGAAAAAAAATATTCAGTGAGCAATTGCACATTTTCTCAGCCCTTTTTTTCCCCCCAGAATATGACAAAGTTATGTATAAATGTACACATCATTCTGGATCTATACAATAAAATTGGAAAAGTCAAAATACAGACGAGCATCAAGTTTCATCATAATGGAAAATACTACTTCATCAGTAACCTTTAAGGCAGAAAACTGACAGTATTTCATAAAATAACTTTAAAGATGACTTTCTAAGGTATACTCCTCGCTCTAAGCTAGATTCCAACTAGTGCCCATATAAGCTGAAGAAAAAGAGATCTGCATTGCTTCAAGCAAGGAGAATTTGATTCCTATATTTCACAACACCATCACCTCATATATTAAACTTACTGTAAGCTATACTGTTTGTTTTGGTTTGCTTTGTTTAAGCATACTCAGCGTGCCTAAAGCTTTTTAGTTTTATATACTTATGCATTAACCTTCAACTAAATAAATACTATGATGGAAATGCACTCAGGCCTGCAAGAATGTTATTTCATCTGACTTAAAACATTTTATAAACGTTTTCTTTTTCCTCCTTCCTTATCTCCTGCTTGGAAATATTTACTGTTTATTTATTCTGTTTATTGTCAGGCACTATAAATAGTATTGAGCAAATAAGACTGTTAAAAGATGACATATACAAACACGAATATATGTCTTCATGGAACCAGGTTCCTTATTCTCATCCAGTCATAAAAGTTCTTAGGGCCACTAATACCAAGAAAATATTCTAATCTGAGGATGTAAAACTGATATTTATATCAATGCTTCAAATACTATCTGAACATTTCAATTATTTCCTTAACACAAAATAGACGAACAAAATACCATTTTGCTTCTCTGTCAGAGAAATAAATATAATTTTAGTACAGCTGCTTTGTTTCCTGTCTGTTAGCAGTATATCCAGGATCTCAGCTACCCTGCACAGACTTTAAGAAATACAATAAGTCCAGTCTTCCACTGTAGCCTGGACATGTTCAGATGAAAAAGTATATGCAAAGTATATGCAAGCTATATACCATTGTCACATATTCTGCATCTATGTTAGCTACCTGAAGACATTTAATGAAGAGAGAGAGGCACTTATTTTGTCTCATGATAGAATGAATTGCATTAGAGCAATCTGTTTCTCTGTGGTGATTACAGAAATATCCTCAATACCTACCTCCAGTGTGAATATCGACACAGGAGATGGCAAGTTATGTGAAGTAAATCCCACCTGGGAGATAAGAGAGAAATTCACATCCAGAATAAAAACATGAACTTTTACAAAAATCTTCATTTTATAAAATTTAAACTTTCTACAGTTATGACAATATGAAGTAGAAATATGATTATCCAGCTCTGAAATCATTATTGCTAATGAATGTCTACAGTCATGGTGTATAAAAATAGCTCTGAAATGAGCCTAGAAAGAACATTCAGCATCTTCCACTATTATGTACATGTTTCTGTAATTTTGTGCATCATGCAATGAAGAATGAGTAAAAGAAAACACAGTTATCAGAATTCTAGTCTAAACGAGTTGGGGCAGAGACAAAGCTTCTCAATGAAGGCTACTAGATTATGAAGTCTAGGTTATGCTAATTAAACCCACTTTCTTCCTCTCCCTCTTTTCCTTTTGTTGATAGCAACTATGTCTAGAACAAATGTGTGGAATTTAACAAGGAATTGTCTCTGTTAAAAAAATGTCTTATAAAGTAAGATTATTGCTGTTATATATACCAGTGAAGGAGAACAGATGTGCTTATTTCTGTGCTTTAGTCTATCCTCCTTTTAGAAGAACTTACCTGTCTGAATCTCCTCTTAGTTGAAATTAATTTTATATGTCATAGATGCATGAGTCTTAAAGATTATATTTCTAATTGAAAATATCTTACCAGCAACAGATTTTGTGTTGTAAAAGGTAAATCTCATGGTTGTTTCTGTGTTGAATTTTAACATGGTGAAATTCATTGGGTAAGTATATGGGAGGTATATAATATGCCAGTCTTTTCCACACATAAAGTCTACCCATTTTCCCTGTTATGTTCATATATGGTTAAGATTTATACAAGCCAAAAAGACCACCCAGTTAGCATCTCATTAGAAATCACGGTAGCTAGCATTCAGCAACACTAGAATAACAGGACTCCCAGATCAGAATTGAACCGAATACAACTTCTGCCTCAAAATCAGACAAATAAAACATATGTGGCTTTAAAAATTACATCAGTTGCAAACTCCAATCTTTTGAAAATTTTAGCCTTCTTCCTTCTTAGTAAAGTTTTCACCATTGTGCTTAGTTTACTTCTGAATGTTGTTTCAGATAGTAATTTATCATAATTCTTCAAATACTGTGTTATCCTGCATCAAGTTTATTGTCCATTTGTGCCACGGGAACCTTACACGGGTCCACGAAAATGTACTGGGCCACCAAATGTCACAGTAATGACACAAAGGAAGAGACAGAGACACCTGTTACCAGCAAGGAGGAAAGAGAAGGAAGGGGCGAGAAAGACCCGCCTTCTTTATTTTATGTACATTTAGAAATCACTATTCATTGGAGGAAATCAGTTCTTCCTCCCTCAATCTCAGTGGTCAAAGGAAGTGTCCATCAAACTTCTGTGTCCAGGAGAAAGGAATGTAAATTATAAGATACAGTTACAATAACATGGCTATGTTTACACAGAAGAGTGTTTACACAGAAGAGTGTGAGAAACTAGCTACAAAAGAATGACAACATCCAGAACTGCAAAAGTCAGGGCAACATCCATTTTCTCTTTTCAATATATATTACTAATTGAACAATTTCTTTAAATTTCTATATCTTAGTTTAGCTTCCAATTTAAGTTCCGATATGGGAAAGTAGCTCTAGCATATATTAAATTCTGAAATTAAATCAAGAAATCTGAGTCATGCCAATCTAAGAATATCCCTTTTTAGAAGATATCAACATTGTTTGTTCCAAACAGAAGTGAAATATTTATAGGCTGAAAAACAGAGAAAAAGAAAAGAAAAAAGCAAAAAAAAATACAGGGTAGGTAAAGATGCTTTCCTAGGGTTTATTTTCACATGAAGATTATTACAATCTCAAAATTAAAATAATAAGTTTAGATTTTTTTTGTAATGAAAGTCTGACTTTATGCTTTGTTATTTGGACATTCTCTTAGCCTCATTCTTGTTAAAATTAGAATAATTTCAAATTATTTAACCTTGTACCTCTCTTGTTTTTAAGCTTGTTTTGAGTTATTTCAGTTGGTGATTCACTTGGGTTTTTTTTTAACCATTAAAACTTAACATCAGTAAATTGCAACAGTGTTACCATGATGTTTCATTAATATAATAAGTTTTATACTAGCTTTAGGTTATAATATCCTAAAATAGCTAAAATAGCTAAAGCTTAAATAAGAGTTGATGCTTATTATAACTTCTTTAGACCACATAAGTGTTTTAAATTCTTATCTATAAGTCTTCTGAATCATAACTTTTACTTATGCCTCCCTCTAGTATATTTCAGGATGCTTTTGGTCTACTTACATGAAACTTTCTTTGATATGGACCACCTGCTGTATTGGTTCACATTTTTTGATAGAAAGAGTGTACTCTTGTGACTAACTGAAAGCAAGACATATTCCTGCTGTATCAAGACCTCTTTCTTCAAGGCCCCTTCACAGGAACACTTATTGTCTCTCTCTCTTTTTTTCTTTTTCTCAAGACTTTCTATCTTTCAGCTGTTGTTTCTACTTCTTGCCTTAAATTTATATTTGAAGTTTTATTGTCAGGGTCCATCTTTTTTTCCCTGCTTGTACAGTACTCACCTGATCTCCTCTCATGATTAAAGCTTTCAGGCACTTAGAGATAATGTCTCTTTTTAGCTGCCAGCAGGACAATTTTTATGTTAAATATAATTTTTAGACAGTGCATAACAAGAGGACTTCACAGTTACATTTGGTTCTTCTAGCCTGTTATAAATGAGCAATTCTTCACTTGCTATAGGATACAAAAGATAGAACATTCATGCAGCAGATAAAAAATAAAATCTATTTGAAAGCATCTAATACTTAGCAAAGTCTGACTCTATAGAACCTTTCATATATATATAGGAACTTCACAAATATTACCCTTGTGAGGTTACAAAATTATCAATGTCTTTTTGTCTTTTATAAATTTACATTACTAAATTGTGTACATATTGACCTACCAAGATTTTGGAAAAACTGTGTATGGCTTCTGCAGTCCTGAAAAAGAACAGCTTCTTGAGTCTAAAACAGTTGGTCATAGATCCATAATAATAAGGTTGTAGAACCTTGTCCAGTTGTAGAACAGATAAATTTTCCTTCTGTAAATGACACAAAAAGAATCCATTTTGGATGGCCCACTTAGAAAAGTTGTGCTGTTTCATCTTCAGCTGACCTTAAAACTCTTTCTGGATTTGTTTTGTTCTCCAGAAATGTACGTAGAATGGACAGTGTTGATTAGTGGTTCTATACTCATTTTTTCAGATAGAGGCATCAGGCCGCTGGAGTTCATGTACTAAGAAAGCTAAAATTAGGCACACATTTGGTTTTAATTTTACAACTGCTATCATAAGTTCCAGTTCAATTCAAGTGGAAATTAAAGGTTTACATATTTCTTTGGTCCTGAGTTATCCATTCAGGTGTTCTAATTTCCATCATAGAACTAAAATCCAAAAATGGATTTTAACCAGTGTCTCAGTTTTGAAAGACAAGTGTCTGCTGAGAGAGGTTGAACCCTCCCTTAGGACAGAGAATGTGATTTCCCCTCCCTCCGAATTATTTAATTTTGAAATCAAGGGCTTTCAGGCAAAGATACAGGAAAAGGAATTACAGTTCTTTACTAATATTTTATAAACAAGCAATAACAATAATAACAACCATAAATAGAACCAGAAACCAATAGCAGATGACTTTCCCGTGCGGTGTAATCACGGTCGAAAAACATCAGGGGGCGCTGTTGAGCTCCCGGCCAGGCAGGTGCCAGGCAGGCGGGAGCCGGCCCTCTCTCTCTCTCCCCGGCTAGCTGGCATGGCAGCAAGGATTTCTGCAGTCACAACAGACACTGCGGTCCCATGCGGCAGAGGGGGGCAGGCGGCAGAGACAGCCGGACTCTCCCGGCAACTGCTGCGAGAAAAAACGCAGCCCGGGGAAACGTACACTTCCCAGTGGCAAAAAGGGTTGAATCAAAGCTCACCCAGCCAGGAGAAGAAAAGTAGGGCACAGTTGGATTTCCTCTGGTCGCAGCCAAAAAGCAAAAGAGCAGCCTCTCCTCTCTGCTGTCCCATGCCGAGAGTGAGTGCCTGTTCCAGCCACTGGCTCTTCCCTTACCTGCCCCGCCCAAGCACNAATCATCTGGCTGTTTGTTTCTTAGTAACAGTGAGGGAGAAAAATTCCAAGGTATCCCCCTCAACCTCCGACAACCACAAAAAAAAAAATTATCATGCACAAGAAAAAGAAATGTTTTCCATGCATCACTAATATTGAAATTGAGAAAAAAAATGTAAAACATAAAATTTCTTTGTCTTATTATTATGTGCAATTTCTAAATATACTTTTAAATCTCACTCTTAGTGTTCTCTCTCTCTCACCATCTGTCTTCCTCTGTTAAATACAACAAAAATATATCATACATTCAAAATGGATTTCATCTTTTTGTTCTATATTTTTTTAAAGTTAAGTAACCACTTAGTAGTTGTAAATAATGAATGATTTTTATTTGATTATGAATTTTTCTCCTAAAAAAAAATACTAGTTTCTCTACTACATATATATTTAATAAGTCTTTCTTGAAAATAAGTAGTGGTTCTACTTTTGAAAGAGGTACATTACTGAGTCAATATTGTTATAACAAAATAAAAATGGGATGAAAAAAATTAATAACATTTTGGAACTAGTTACAATAACAGCTTATTGGTGACATAGATTGCAGTTATATGTTTCTTGCTAAGCAATAAACTACCCACAAGCTCTAACTCATGAAAATTTCACAGAAAACATCTTGGGATTTTCAGATGCCTTCTTGAAATTGAACTTTCTAATCACAGAAATACCTGACATGTAAGAGTAAATAGAGATAGAAGTAATATACCTGGGAAAGTTCCTTTGATGCTTTGCAGACTGTTACAATTGTCTACTTCCTTGCAAATAACTTGTAAACTGCTGCCAATCTGAATGGCTAAATCATTCTGACTCATGAATGACTATACACATTGAAAATACTGCATAAAAGAGCAAGATACTAGAAAATTCAGTTTCCAGTCATTTGCTGTTGATAGATTCTATACTGTGAAATAAAACCACTGCAGTGGGATTTAAGTATTGTACTCATGAACAAGACTGGTGATGAGTCATAAATGTTGTTTCACACCTTAGCATTGCAGTACTTCTCTTCATTCGGTATAGAAGCCTGAAAGTCAAATACAATCATTCCGCTTCATGGTTATGTGGTTCTTTGTGGTAATATGTTGTGTATACAGCTATTAATTTATAGCACCTTTATATAGGAGGTTTTATAAGCACAGGATTCACATTCTGATGCTGACTTTGGAGCCACAGCTCCAAAGGGTTAATAGCTTAATGGTTTTACTATTCCTATTTTCCATCAGATTTTACTATTATTATTATCATTACTAGGCTGACAACTAACATGAGTGAACAAGAAATCTGGTTCAGTGACATCTTGCATTTTGACTTTATTAGTGCAGAAACCAATGACCACAATCACTGACGAGTCAGCTGTTCTGCCTCAGTTCCTTAAACTAAACTTTCCTGAAGCATGTAAGTTTTTATTATGTGCAAATAAATAATAATTAAAAAAATTAAAGGATAAAAAAATAAAAAGCATCCTGCTAGTTATCAGTGGTTTTGAACATCAGATTAGATCTTGTTAACTGATCACTATCAGAAAACCAATGCTTCCATTTTCTTATCCTAGAAACAGAATTTGTATGAACACAGAGGTTAACAGTGGAGATTATAATTTTAGTACCTTTCTGTCCGTTAATATGACTACTAGGGATTTCCTACCACTTTTTCCATGGAAGTCTGGAGAGATTTGAGGAAATAGAATATTTCCTGTCGTATATCTTGTAGACAAACTATATCCCAGATTTTTGAAGGACAAAATGAGAAATAAACTCCGGATATCTTAGCAGGTTTGCAACCATTTTTATCCTGCTGGTTTTCAAGCTTAAAAGATAGCACTAAAGTAGTTTATATATGTTATTTGATTGAAAATTAAATTTTATAATACTAGAAACTTATTCAATTTTTTAGCAGCTTAAACAGAACAATGTATTTTTTCAAAAAGAAACAAGGGTATCTATGACGACCTTTTCTTAAAAATACATAGATTTTTGTACTATTGTTTTATTAAAATTCTCTTTGCTATTAAATATTTTTCATCATTCAATTAAATTAACACCATTAGCCAGCATATCAAGAAAGTACAAAGAGCTCAGCAGAGAAACTCTTCTTTTTTTCATCCCTCTTGTTAGACAATTAGAAAATTCTAGTGCAAAAGCTGAGGTTTTGTGCAGCCACAGATGAGATTCCAGTTCCTGGAGAAGGACCTATGCCGTCTATTGATATTTCTAGCTGCAATACATAACAGTATGAATATACAGATATTCCATTGCACAAGTATCCTTCCCTAGGTATATAAGGTGATCACAGCAGGATAAAATTAGCATGCTCCTCCACACTATTATTTTCATTATAAAAAGCAGGTGTTTTCTATGTGAAATATAAATAACTTCAATGTATTGTCCTTTCTATGGGCTTCAATCAGTCTGAATTGCAATTACTAGACTGAACCTCAAAACTTTTAGCATGAACTAGGATTTTTTCCAGTGTAGTATTTTATGGCTGTTGAGCATCTGATATATTTTAAATGCTGTCTCTCACCTGCTTTGAATATAGCGCTAAATAATAAACATTCACAGAAATTGGCTCAATTACATGATTGCCAGAGGTAAATGAAGACTTTAGAATATAGCTTGCAATAAATAGGGTAAGCAAGTTCATTTTCCTCTCAGCACTGTTGAGGAAACAGCATTAGGATAACATTTCTAAGCTCCTTCACTTTTAAACCAGGCTCTTGGGTCTAAAGGAGAAGATTTATAACAGTGTGAGAGGGACCCAAAGAGCTTGTGATTCCAACAACTACTGAGATGTTATGTAGCAGAACAGAGCCCAGAGAGACTTTTCTTCTCCTACTTCTCTTTAATCAGGTCTCTGCTTTTCCCTAAGACAAAGTAAATAAAGTTACATTTCAGTCTGTCCCCTGCAGGCAAGCCACGTGATATAAAAGCAACAGAGACACTAAGAGTGATTTTCTTCTAACAAGGAATTTGGCCACCTAAATTTATTAGAATAAGGTAAACAGTAGTATTCTCAAAGTTCCATTTTCATTCTCATTCTTTACTTCATGGTAGCACTAATTCCCCAGTCCTTAATCTCCCTGTGTTTTTAAAGGAACAGACCAAACAGTATTTCTATGCTAAGACACAATAAAGACATACACCGACTAGCTGTAAACAATCTTCTCAGGGAGAAGAAAATAAAAAGAAATTAGCCCGTGGAGTCCTACAATGCTGTGGCTAGACCACTTTCAGTGCCGAAAGTAGCTTGCATGCCATGCAGATAGCATTTACAAATGGAGGCAAAGGCTGCTGAAGAGCCAATTTCCCAGTGATATGGAAGTCAGAAGTCAGAAAGAAATTAGAAGTTACTAATACAATTGACAGCTAAGAGAACTGCCTAGTATTCATTTACATGCTTGAGGCCACTGACACTGTAAAAGCCTAGTGACACTGAACTCATGATATCAACAAACTTTGGTCTATGGATAACAAGCTGTGCTGAACGGAAGAAATCATATAGCAGAGAAATTACATAGGTTACTGCTCATCATCAGCCAGGTAGTATAGACAACAGAAAAGTCCATCTCACACAGAATCTGGGAGTTTTGCATATTAATGCCTATTTCTTATGCTAAATTATATTTTTTATGTTGTGTTGAGAGATAATTCCATTGAAATGTATTTATAAAACCTGTGTTTTGATAGGAAATAGACCTAATCTTGAAAAATATTTATAAACTTATATTGAATGGATGTGAGGAAATTTAGATTCTTGCAGTGATAAAGGCACTTCCTATAGTTACTATGTGAATGGGACAAATTACTCTTCTTTCAGCCAAGCATAATGTCTAGGAAAGGCACAGTCAAAATGAACTTGCTTAATTGTTTGAAGCCAGAAATTCTCATACGAGACTTCCATTTAAACTTATACTAAAACTAGGATTCTGAGTAAAAGCCACCATTATGACTGCAGAGGATATATAAGTAATTAGAAATAAGAGCATAGAATAGTGTCCAACATTATTAGCGTCTTTAAGACCCTTTAACATATCTTTAAGATATGTTAGGTATTTGAAGCCAGTATTAGAGAAAAGGACCTATGTGTAGCAAAAATATCATATATCAGAGCAGTTAATTTAGCCTTTGATTAATATGCTGTTCCCTAAAAATAAGATTGAGAAAAATATTGCTGGATGCAAGGCCGGACCATGATTCCAGCTTCTTACTGCATGAGATAAAAGCAAAGTGGTAATTCTGAAAGCTGGCTCAGATAAGCAATATACATAACATTTTAACATCTTAATCACAATTTGAAAAAAAAAAAAAAGATGGCAAATATATGATTATGCTGACAAGAGCATGAAATTTTGTTCAGTTGAAAACAGCTACCCTTTTCCATACAGAGTTGATCAACTAATTCAAGTGTCAGGAGAAAAATAGTAGTTTGGTTCTGGCATTTGGATGTGACCACATCAAACTAACACTTTCAGATAAAGAAAGAACTACTTTTGAGACACCCACAGAAGTTCCAGACCCAAGGAATGCCTTTGTGAGTCATGAATGTCCCGTGAATGTTTCAGTAGGTAGCAAATGATCTATTACAAATTTTGAGATGTGAAGATAACTTCACAACTTAGATGACTCCACTTTTTTCATAAAACCTGGAAAGAACCCTGGTAAGAGTGAAAAGGAATTTCAAAGTGAGGAAAATTAGTGTTGTTTCATGAAACTTTGATCTTGTGGCTGAGGTTTTCTTTCCATGTTTCTAAAGCTTATTCATATGTTAAAGAATTGAGTGCATTTTGAAGTCTCATCAGACTTCTAAGCCCTGGTAGTTGTCAAACAAACTGACAGCATGAACTCCAAAGGCAAAAAATGCTAGTGGAAAATCAGTTGTTGGTCGTTCTTGATAGTGTGTGGAATGTGATCTAGTATTCCCTTCTTCTTCAAATGAGCAAAGCATGCCTTTTTATTAGTTTCATATAAGTACTGGGTATTTTCAAAACACTGTGAGGTTTTGCAGTACATTTATGCAGAGTGTCACCAGAACTGGAGATAATTACCAAGGTGAAACAGATTCTCTTCCCATACAGATTTGGCATAACTCTCAGGGGAAAATAGTGAAGCAGTACAATTTTTTAGTGCATATTCAGCGTTAGATTTAAAGAGCATGGCCTTTTTTGGGGAAAGGTTAGGTATGAATTGCTTCAATATATTATCATACCAAGAAACAGCGAGTGTTCCAATGAATATGTAGGTGATGGTATGTGGTGGTTTTGAATGCTTTTTTCTCGTCTTTCATCTGACCATTGATCAATTGCAAATCCTAGCAAAATGCATCCGGACTTCTCAAAGCAAACTCTCTAATTCTGGTCCGGAAGCTTTTGTCACCTTTAGACTTTTTTTGTAAAAAATTGCTTGTCCCTTAAAATGTCATTCCTTTCGCTCCTCTCTAGACCTTGCAGCAGCTCACTTCCTTCACTTTAGAAGATCTCTGGGGCACTTGTAATGCCAAGTGTGAGGTCACAAGAGGAACATATTTCCAAGTGACATTTATAAAAAATATGCCAGTTTGACACTATGAGGGCAAAGCAGGACGTCCACTGAAAACACTATTGTAACTAGGAAAGACAACACTGCTTAGAAGCTGAGATTCTCTGGCTTAGAATTGGGGCTTTTTACAGTTTCACAGAATCATGACATCATAGAATGATTTGGTTGGAAGGTACCTTAAAGTTCATTTAGTTCCAACTTCCCTACCATTTCTAGGGATACCTTCCGTTAGACCAAACTAGTCAAAGGTCCATCCAAACTGGCTTTGAACATTTCTGGGGATGAGGCTTTCTCAGCTTCTCTGGGCAACCTGTTCCAGTGCCTCACCACCCTTACAGTGAAGAGCTACTTCCTCATACCTAATTTAGATATCTTCTTTTTAAGTTTGAAGCCATTCTCGCTTGTTCTATAAGTACATGCCCTTGTAAAAAGTCCATCTTCTGCTCCCTTATTAGGGCCGTTTTAGGTACTGGAAGGATGCTATACAGTCTGCCTTATGTTGGGGGCCTCAGGGCTGAATAATGAATGCTGGGGAACACAGAGCTGAACACTACTGCTTTCTCATCCTTGATGCCTTATGTAGAAACACCACTGAGCTCCCTAGTAGTTCATAGTTACCACAGAGGACCCACAGGAACCACTGCGACATGCAGCTTATATTTCATCAGTGTGCCTTTTGACACCATTCTTTCCCAGCCTATACACTTCTCTGATCTGGCCTCCTGTGCAGTTTAAAAGAGGTACGACCCATATTTCTGCCACCAAACAGCATTTTTCTTTTTTTTTTATGTTTAGATTTCTTTAAATCTTCAGTTTAGAGAGTCACATTTCTACCAATTATATTTCTCATAAAAGAAGACAATCTTCAGAAACTTTATGCATCCCTATCTGAGCAAATGCTAACATGAGTTGTTTGAGGGGTTTCCCCTCTTTTTTTTTTTTTTGCTTATTTTTACAGAAGCCTTAGGCAACAAAAGTTACTGGAAAAATTAATAAAATTATTTTCAAATAAATTATTGCAAAGGAATATATTGCAAAGACAATGTTTTTAAACAAAAGATGCAGTCTGTTATTAATGTTTTTAAGCAAAAGATGCAGTCTGTTCTTAATCACTGAGATACATAAGCCTTTACAAGTCAGTTACACAAAATCATACATATTTAATTTTACCATCTTAGACTTTTAAACTTCTGTACCAAATATTAAATATCTTATAAAAGTAACACCTTTTTACATTACACGTATTATATCTAATATAAAAAATGCTCAAAAATAACTGATTAAGAGACGAACTTAGAATGTTTCTTGATTTTTTTTTAATCTTTTTCCTTAATTTGGGATATAACCAGATGTTGGCTTACAGAACAGCTGAAGCTATTCGGCAGATGACAGTTCCATAGCTGTTAGTCATCACTTCTCACTTGAGATGTGATAGCTGGATTCATGACTACTGCTAGACCATATCAGGTCAAATAAACCAGATTTTTTTAAGGAAGCAATGCCAACCATTTAGGCAAACTCAATGTACTTGTACTGGAGTGAACTAAGAATGCACCCAGAAACTTACGCACATTTATGCCATCTAATTCCACCACAGTGCAAAAACTAAAAATCGCAGGACTCCTATACAGATACTGAATAGAAAGAGAACACCTCTAGAAGGTGATTCATTCCATCTGAATCACTGTATACAAATATTTCAATCTCTTTATCAACTATCAAGAAAGTCTGAGCTACTAGTTTAGATTAAAAAATCATTAGGGCATATAAATTGCTGCCTGTAGTTAGACAGAATAAATTACAATCTTTAAGATTTCTTCACATATGATGATGATATGTAAGTGTTTAGTGGATGAGGAGTAATTCTTTCTTAAACAACAGTAGCTGTAGCAAGCAAGCTCTTTGTAACTGATATATTGACTTTTTAAAAGATGTCTAAGACAAAGTCATATTGTTGTTGTTTGTAACCCATATTAAATGCTTGCTCTTAAAATGCAGTTGTACCTTTACATCCCTTTTGGAAAGAATACACAGATGTAACAGTAAGCTCTTGGGAGGGGTTGTATGAACCAAGATTATTCATTTACTGTTCTACCACCTCGTAGGATGCTGTTCTTCTGTGTGGTAAATCCATTCCACAAACTAGGAAAAGGGAAAAGGTAAGACACATTCCTCAGTCCTGTTTACTTTCCTTTGAGAGGAGGGGAAGTGTTAAACACTTTAGCAAAGTTGAAAGAGAACAAGTTCAAGCAACTGGATAATTAAGATAACTGTTTTTATTTATATTTATTGCTATATTCATGTGGTTATTATTATTTAAAGTAGATTAAATATAGCTATGTCTTCACTGCAGAATTAGGTGGAATGATGTAGGTGTGAGCATCCAATCTACTTTAACTCTATTTAAGCAGAAACATTCAAGCTATTTAAGTCTTCACTGTCTCTATTGCAAGAAAATTATGTCTTAGAAGTTTTCTGTTACAATATCTGACATTCTCTAAGCTTCTTCTAGTGAATGTAGAAGAGCTTACTTGTCTTTATAGATCTGAGGGAAGAAAATTACCTTATTGCGAGAAGTCTGTGAAGCTGTTTAGCAGATGTCCTCAGTAAAAAGTTATCATCTTGCTAATTTGAGTAAGAATCAGAGTCATGCTTAATTAGTTCCCCAAAGCCAGCTACCTGCCAAAATGAAAAGCCAAAGGTTTTATTGGTCTAGAGGGAAGCACTTAAAGCTGTGTTTCTATGAGCTGCGGAGACAATCTAATATCTCAATGATGCCAAAATGGAGAGCCTTGTTCTTCTGTGTTTCCTTGTTGGATCCTTGTTGGGTCCTTGTTGGATCTACCAATCCAGACGAAAGCTATTCACTTTCTTTGTTTGGATGGATGGATGGATGGTTGGTTGGGGTTTTTGGTTATTTTGGTGCAAAATTAGCCAGCCTAACTGGATCACAGTCTTTCAGTCATAGTCTTTCAATCCAAGTAGTGGACATTGCTGG
>VZRZ01000647.1:49989-72981 GCA_013398175.1 Climacteris rufus
AGAGGAGAGGAGAGGAGAGGAGAGGAGAGGAGAGGAGAGGAGAGGAACTATAGAAGTCTCAAAACGGGTATCTGTGTGCTACATTTAGGTATATTATCTTTAGTTTTTATTTCTAATGGATTTTACAACAGAAAATTTTTTCCTTATCGCAGTTTTACAAGAAACAGAACAATTCTCTCTTACTGTTTTTTCCCCCTTGAAATTTTAGTATATGCATAATACAAATTCCTTAGTAGAAGGACTTGGTCTTACTTGGACACTAATCTGTGCCAAAAGATGAGATACTGAGAATTGCTAATTTTTAGGAAAATTACTTGAACAAGAGAGAGAGAAAGGGTCATGACTCCTCCTGCATACTGACATTCCAACAAGTCTGCAAACATATTACCTGCATTTGCAAGGGCAACCATAGACTTCAACCTTTCTTTCCCTCCACAGATCAACCATTTCTGTTCTGTCATGTAAGTGTCAACTCATGTAATTAGGTGTAAAGAGGCATGTGGTGCCAATATGCAATACTGGCACAGAATGAGGAATTCCTGGAAAAAAGTGACATTTTCAGAGTAATGCCAACTGTCCACATAAACCTACTATTGATTGACTTTTGTGCTGACTTCTGAGTAGGCAAAATGCCATCCAAACAGACGTTCAAGACTTCAGAGAGGCAAAATACTGTGTACGTATACTACGTATTTACAGGGAGCACAGCTCCTATCAAGAATGTCAACTCATCCATCTGTCACAAAAATCCAGGCCCGGAGTTATGGGAATGAACCTCAAATAATCCATCAATAATTTGGATTAGTTTCTAACAAGATTCTTCTTCAACAGAGAGAAAAATTTTGGCCTACTACCCCCTGTCTAGGATTACAGATAATAATTTTAACAAAGTCTTTACTGTTTCTCATCTCTGCAAAGTTATACATGATAGACATGGTGACTATGCACCTGCTGCAATGCCCTGCCAGCACATTTCATGCTTCAGCTTTCACACAAACTGGTTTCTAAAGTGATTAATGGAATTAGATTGGGAAATACCATGCCTAAAGGAAAACGCAGCAGTAGTCACCTATTTTAACGGATTAGAAGATACAAACCAGCCAAATTTTTCAAGATGGTTGCTGTAACATGTGTTTCTGATGGTAGACTGGAGGGTTTTACCCTGCTGAGGACAGTACTGTGCAGAGCACTTGTTGACCCAAACACTGTTGCTCTGGAACCAAAGACAACATACCTCTCACCATGGAGCACTGCCCAAGTTAATTAGCCCTGCTGAGAATTCAGCTAATTAGCTTGGGCATAATGCCATGTTTAAGGAAAAGTATCATACATTTGCACATTCTTCAACTATCATCCTTTAAGAAGTCATTGGGACACATGGGGCCTTCTGGAAAATATGAAAACCAAAACCAAAACAAACCCACAAAATATCAAACATTCAAACAAAACCAATCAACCAAAGACCCCAAAACCACAAACAAACAAAAAATTCCCCAAGAGGTGGGAATACGCTGGTGAGAATAAATGAATATATTCAAACAGAAAAGGCTTGAAAGGCATGTAGAAACATTTGGAAGTTCACGTTTTGTGCATGGGCTGTGAAACTGATTAGAAGAAGTAGTCAGGTAGAGAATGGAGATAATTTCTTAAAAACTATAAAGAACTGAAAATGGTTTCTCTTATTTAAAAAAACTGAGTTTCAGTGACTGGGCTAAGAGCCAGAACCTGTCTGCAAGGGCACAGCTGGTAGAAGAAAAGTAGTTTCTAATGCTTTTCCCCTCTCCCACATTTTATTCTGATTTTCCTAATCATGTTATCTACATTTAAACTGGCAAACAAAATGCCTCCTAAACTCTTCTTAGGCATGGAATGGCCCATGAACATACTCTTAGACTATCTAGTTTTCAAAATAGGGTGTCTGAATGCATGTTTCCTATTGATGAAAGCATCTGTCTTGTGCGAAGTCCACACCCTGCTAGTGCCCCGGCAGGGCATCTGCTTATTTTCCTTGGCCAAAGGCATGTCAGAGACCTTTCTAACAGTTTAATAGCACAGGCAATGAAGTTCTAATACTCAGGAGATCTCTCTGGCAAGGTTTATTTTACTATTTCAAGAAAACTTTAGGTTTTCCCTATTCCTAGTTATATATTCAAAGTTCTAGTGTCTAAAACAAAAAGAAAATTAAAGTTCTGTATGAATACCATTCTGTCTTTGGACTGAAGAAAATCTAAATGGATCTACCCTCAAAATCGTGGCTGATTTTGAGTCCTTTCACACCAAAGTCATACAATTATATTAATTTCACCACCTGCAGGTCAACAATCTGGTTGTACAGCTGGTGATGTTGACAGGAATTTGGCTTTCAAAACCATGGGACCCTCTTTGAGGATGGAGGGCTGGTAGAGGAAGAGGAGGTGCTCCTCATAACGTTGAGCCAAAATAATCTTTGCAAAAGGCTGTCTAAACTGATGAGGAGAACATTAAACTAGGAACAACACAACTCATGGTAAAGTGCAGTAGAGTTCAATAGTGCTGAAAAGCAAAGGTTCAGGATGATGGGAACAAGGGAAATCTCAGAAATTATAAAATAAAGCAAAAGGAAATCCACCTCAGTCACATGCAGTCTAGGAAACAAATATTAGAAAGTGTAGGTGTGCATGTGAGTGAAGATTGAAAAACTCTACATGAGCCAGCAGTGTGCGCTCATAGTTCAGAAAGCCAAACAAATCCTGAGCTGTATCAAAAGCACCATGGCCAGCAGGTCATAGGAGGTGATTCTGCCCCTCTACTGAGCTCTTGTGAGACCCCACTTGGAGTGCTGCCTCCAGTTCTGGTGCCCCCAACATAAGGACATGGGTCCAGAGGAGACTCACGAAATTGATAACAGGACAGGAGCACCTCCCCTATGAAGGCAGGCTGAGGAAGTTGGGGCTGTTCAGCCTGAAGAAGAGAAGGTTTCATGCAGACCTCAGTATCCAAAGGGACCTACATGGAAGACACTGAGTGATAGGACCAGGAATAGCAGTGAGAAATTGAAAGAGAGGAAATTTAGGTTAAAGATATGGAAGAAATTTTTTACTCTGAAGGTGGTGAGACATTGAAGAGGTTGTGGATGCCTCAACTCTGACAGTGTGCAAAGCCAGATTGGATAAGGCTTTGAGCAACCTAGTCTACTAGGAGGTATCCCGGAGCATGGCAGGGGAGGTTGGGACTAGAGGACCTTTAGCTCCATTCCAACCCCTTAACATTCTATGATTCTATGAGTTCACAAAACTATGACATCACTGAGATAACTGAGACACAATCTCAGATTTAGCAGCATTAATTTTTCTCCCCTGACTATAGAGGCAGCTCAGAAAGCTATGCCTGATTTCTAGATGACTGTTTATAGATGAAACTTATCGTTTTTAGACACCTTTTTATTTTACTCCAGTACCTGATTTTCAGAGTTCTGAATGCCCAACTTCTCTAAAATCTACTTATTCAGTTCAGTTCAATTCAGTGATATAACAGTTTGCTTATTTCCGAAAGAAAAAAAAAAAAAAAAAAAAAAAAAAAAAGCCTTCCACTCTCATATACAAAGTGAGAACTGTTGTTGAAAAATAATAAAGTCTTTTCACCACGGAGCACATACAAACACACACATGCAGACATGTGCAATGAATACAGCTACTGATGTCAACAACTATGGATGAAAAAGATTTCTTTCAAAACTACTGTAGGCCCAGCCCTTATGAGCCAAGAGATTAACCTTTCTGTCTATATATCTGTTTTGTAACTCAGTTGTCAGTCATGTTTACCCTGCTGAAAAGAGCAGAGCTGAAGCTGAGGTGAATCCAAAGAACCCAACAAGACTATGACCCCAAATACCTTCAGCTTGCCTGTGTTTTTTCAGTGCTGTGAAACAAAAATATATCAAGTGAGAGAATCCTATTGTATGCACATACAATAAAATATAATAATTGTATAAGACTGTAATTGGTGATGATACAACATTTTGCTAAGTATAATATTCTGAACTGCATTTTTAAAATACCACAGGATACCCAAAACTCATGTATAAGAAAAACCCAAGAAAGAGGTTAGCTCTGTACTCTCTGACTTTGACTTAACACACTTGAAAATCAACAGATAAAAGGGAGCAAATTGCTAGGGTTCCACAGTGAAGCTTTCAGAGAGAAAAGCAATTGGGGAATGAAAGTGAGACCTTTAATAGTAGTTCTTAACTTAGGCATGGGGATTCGAGAAAGAGAGGCAATTTCTGAGACCCAATTATGTGACTGCAACTTGAACTGCATGTCTAAGTGGAGAGAGAAGTACTTCTGGCTTTAGAGCTGGCATAATATTTTCTCTGTTGCCAACTTCACTAAACAAGGGAGTGCTGTGGCATTTCAATGTCAAACTCCCTATGTGCTTTCAAGATGTTGTACAACATGAAGGAAGAAGAAAGTTTTAACAAGATTTCATTTGTATGTAGATCATAGGATGCTGAGCTATTCCCTAACATTTTATACTCACACATAGTTTCTGTGAAGAAATAGAGTTAAGAGCAGACAAAAATAGAGGAATTCATCACCTATCTGAAAACACGGTAGTTTGGTATTGCTTTCTGAACAAGAGAGAAACTATGGGGAAAATAAAACCAAAAAAATTACATAGACTTGCAAAATGGGTCTCTGCATTAAAGAAATAGCTTCTTTGAAAAAAGAAAAGATGAACACTTGAGGCTTACCTAGAGGCTGTTTTTACACAAAACTTTTAGAAAACAATACAATCTCCACATATCTGTGATCATTATGTGACTGTATAAATGTATATTCATAAAGAAAAAAATAAGACCTTTTTTCCTGACCTCAATCTCTAAACCTATCCTCCTTTTTATTTTCCTTTTTTCTGGGTTTGTTTTTTTTTGTTTGGTTGGTTTTGATTTTGGTTTTGGTTTTTTTGTTGTTCGTTTGGGCTTTTTTGTGGTTTTTTTTTTGGTTTTGTTTTTGGTTTTTTAGTGGTTTTTTTGTTTGTTTGTTTGGTTTGATTTGTTTTTTGTTTTGTTTTGGTGTTTGTGTGTCTATGTGTGTGTGAAGAAATTAGAAAAATTACGTAACAAAAAGAAGGTGCTTATTCACATCACTTCAGAAATGTGGCAATTTCCCTTGTAATTATAATCTTACCTACAAATTTGTTCTTGGCCAATGCCAAAAATCAGGATACTGACATCCATTATACAGAGATGGACCTTTGATCCAATGACATACTTCCCTTTTAATATTCTTGCAGTAGCCATGTGTTTTATTATGACAGTCACCCTCTGCAGCATATCAAGTACACTGATAATTCTTAACTGACCCGTGATGGTTACCAAGGAGGTGGTGGTGAATATTCAAAGCTACAGTAGTGTTCAGAATTTCAGTGCAGAATTTTAAGGAAAATCAAATAATTATAGATACCAGAATAAAAGAAAAAAGGAAAAAGAAACAAAAAAAAATTACAAGGGACCACACTTTTGTACAAATACTAGATCCAGTTTCATAAAAAATAGAATTTAATCCATTGGAATACAAATAAAGACTGTAAAATTTCTGTAAAATAAATACGTGTAGAATGTATGTGTATATTAATATATATACACACAATATTTATTTTGTATATTATATATATGTGTGTGTATTAATAACTTCCTCAAAAGAAACCAATCTGATGAAACAAAAATTACCTGAATTATTTACATTAGCATGCCCTTTGGTATTTCCAGTAATAACAACACAACAAAGCTCAGGTAACTGCTCCCCATATCTATAACTTTTAATACAATTTTTAGCAGAGAAAAAAACATCGTTGAGTTTCTGCATTACTTGATGTATCTTTCTTGATGTGTAGAACAATAATAAAAGCAGAAGTTTTAAACGTGTCACCAGAGGCACCAAGCAAAGATGCTAAGGAGGCGAGAGAAAGGGGTATAGAAGAGATATGTCTTCAATTTCATGTTATTAAGCATAAAGGAATTAACAGAGCCAGTGATATACTGAATCCTATTACCTGTGGCAGTTCTAAGAGTTTTTTAGCTGTTAGGGATTTCAACAGAAAATTTTGCAATAGATTTTATTCTGTGTGTGTCTATGTGCATGTGAATCTGCATGCATATAACACAGAGAAGGTCTAGGAGAACAATATTACACAAAGCAATAATTATTTTGGTTTTTCATTATTTATATAATACTAGCAAGACAAGAATATTTAGGTGCTAGAGGTTGGAAGACAGAAAAAGGGGCCATTAGTCTTGTACATTGCTTGCCACAAGGAAATTTCAGTGGTGTTGTGGTAAGAACAAAACTGCACCACTCAGTGACATGCAATCAAAACCTTATTTGCTCAGCAGGATGGTATAGTGATTGAATAGCAACCTTGTATTCTAAGATTTGTATTCTGAGATGTGCTTGCACACACACACACACACACATATTTCACACTGACACTGCTCAAGGTTCCAGCTCCTTTGGGTTTGTTCATCATGAATTCATGATGCCCACTTCTGTCTGGCAGCCAGGGAAATCGCTGCTGAGGACTACTATGCAGGCACAGTATACATGCTACTGAGAAGCAAATCCACTGTCGCTGCATGGTGTAGTGTCAGGCTTGATGCAAACTATCAGCCATTAGCACAAGAGGTAAATATGACTCAGGAAGATTTTATTGAATTTTATCAAATTCTGATGGGGATGGACTCTATTACCCCTAAGCTGCTTCTGCCCATTCCTAAATATTAAAGGTGAGCAAACAATTCATTATCAACGATTTACCCAAACTAATCATTCTTGTTTTTAAGATGTGATTCTTATGATTATTAGACAGATGCCCTTGCCTGAATTAAGATGCAAATGAGACCATATGTCAGTGTCAATAGTAAGGATTTTATTTAACAATAAATGTGAGATAGAGAGAAACAGAAAAAGGAGGCAGGGGGAAGAAAGAGGGTGACAGAGAGACAGATTAATCAGAAAGATATCACCCCCCCCCAGATTCTGACAGCATCCTGTTGGTCCTCTTCTTCTGGTCTTCTTTATGGTGGGGGTTCCATGAAACACAGAGTTCAAAGAGTTAATATACGTTCAGATATACATGGGAATGCCCAAGGAACTTCCCTAGGGAGGGCAGGGGATGTTTTACACAATCTTTTGCAACACTGTGGGTCTGTTGCAATGCTGTGGATCATGTCAAATATTGTTAATATTTTTGCCAGACTGGTCAATCAGATAGCTATAGTATTTGTAAATTTTTAAAAAAACACATATATTTATCCCCTGTATTCACTCAGATTAATTTTAAAAGAAAATTATCATTTTGGCATCATCTTTAGAATTGAAAGAAGTACATTTTCACTTAAGAAGTAGTGTTAAATAAGATTCTTAAAGACATCAGATTCAGTTTAACTGAAAATATTGTCATATGTTTTGAGGGATTCTGTGAGGGTATAAACACATAGGCATGCTCATACATGTTCACTAATTAAATACACCTTAGGTTTTATCTAAAATCTTATTGCAGTCAGGTATGTAAAACCATACAACCATAGAATTATTTTGGTGGAAGGGATATGAAACATCTTCTAGTTCAACACCCCTGCCATGGGCAGGGCCACCTGTTGCAATGGCGCAATAAGGACATGGCAACACAGCTTGGTTTGCAGCAGAGCAGAGAGCGAGCCCCGTTTATTGTCCTATTCCCATTTTATATAGTAGGAACCCAGGCAGATGATTCACTAGTGTCCAACCACTCCCTGGTATGGTTGGCTGGGTTCTACACCACCCAATTCAAAACATATCATGCCTGGACCCACAACAGCTGTGGAAAACAACAGGTGCTTATCTTATTGTTTTTCATAACTTCCATGGGAAAGAAGGACTTTCTCACATGCAGCCCCGGGCTGCCAGGCTTTGGGCCGCTACAGCCACCTTCCACCAGGTTCCTGAAAGATCCTTGCAACCTGACCTTGAATGCTTCCAGGTATGGAGAATCCATAACTTTCCTGGACAACCTCTTCCAGTGCCTCATCACCATTTTAGTACAGAATTTCTTCCCAACATCTAACCTAAACCTATTCTCTTTTAATTTAAAGCCGTTCATTTTTGTCCTATCACTACAGGTCTTGGTAAAATTTGTATTAAATGACTAATTAGATTCTAATAAATTGAAAAAGGTGTTTGAAACTAAATGAAAAAAATTATTGTTCTGAAAAACTGTAGAATGTTTTTCTACTTTCTTTCCTCTTTCACAAAGATTCCACTCTAAAGCAGATAGTATTTCAGGTTCCCAATATCCAACAACCGTTGATTTTCTCAATTGCTGTATAGAAAAGCTATTTGACATTTTAATCTTATTTTTGTGTCTTCAGTGCAAGTATCAACCCATGTTAGTTGTGTGATTAAACAGAGGCCATATACCACTCTGCTCTACTTTCCCATGGCTACTATTTAATTTATTTGATGGGATTTTTGGGTCAAAAAATGAATATGGTGTCCTCTTCATTCTCCTTTGCAATATATTTGGGACTACACAAAGTAGCTCAATTCCAGTGCTTTCTGTACTTATCCATTACTCTTACCCTTTGTAAGTAGTAATCCTGTTATGTTACTGTTTCAAACCCTGAATCTTTTAAGGCTGAGCCCAATGCATATTACCCTGAGATACCATGAGATGCTTTGCCAATACATCATGAAGGTTTCTCAGTAGTTTAAAACTTGCTTTTTCTTGTGGACAAACACACAAGTTCCAGGGCTTACCCTATAAGGGGTGAAGAGCACTGCATTTCTAAATGCTATTTTCCAACTAAAAGTAAAAACAAATGCTGAAACTTAGGATTGTATTTTGGCAGAAAATGAAAGCAAATACATTAAACATTGACTAAAATAACAGAAGATTCCTGAATGTTGTCCATTATGCCCAAAGTCATTCTCTGGGTAAAAAAGTATGCTTCATACTAAAACCATTTATTTTTTATGTCTTGTAATAAACAAGCTCTAAGCACAGTTCACTGTGTGATAGATTTCCTTCCACAAAGTTTAGCCTCCCTCAGTCCAAATCCGTTGACAGGATTCCTTTGAAAAATTTATCAGAAATGGCCAATGACAGAGAGGTCACAACTACTGATACTTCTCATGCATTTTTACATAGAATGATTGCCCTCTGAAAAAAGAAGATCTGTAAACACACAGGAAACTCCAAGAAGACATTAATTTACCCACAACAAGAATAAATATTGGCAGTCATAGAGGAACTTTATCACTTTTATCAGAATCTAATTCTTAAATCTGTATAGAAAAAGAAAGTTGGAAACTAGTATGTTACCAGGAACTGATTGTATAAATTTTTGTAATAGCATACTAACTTATTTTGTACAGGGAAAATAAGACAAATAGCTCCCACTGTAAATTTGCATTAATTCATAGTTCATTGCACTGTCCAACCCTTCCTTTCACTGAATACAGGCAAGAAGAAAAATACAGACATATGACTATTAACACATTATGGGACTGGCTCCTGGACAGTGTGACTAATAAAACAGTATTTTATTGAAATTTCTGGAAAATTATCAATTAGACAAAAAGAATATCCAGAACAAAGTTATTCCAGTATTGTTCCCCACTTGGTTACTACAAGGCACCAATTTAGGAATAGCTGTGTCTCCAATATTTAGCTACAAATGTCTAGGGTGTTAGTCCTACAGGATTAACAAATCCTCACTGAAACTCCAGCAAACTGAGCTTTAAGTAACAAAGTATATATCTGTTTACTGACAAACTGATGGGCACATCTTGCTGACCTTCTGCTGTTACCGCTCAGCTCTGCTGCATTTTTTCCCCCAAAATCTGAGGAACAGTGTGCCTTACAGCACTCTCTATTTATGCCCATCTGTGAAGGACAGTTTGTTACCAGAGCAGTTAACTCATGTTTGCCTATTTTGGTAAACAATTAAAGCTCAAGAACTACTAACTAAAATCAAGTTCATATGACCAGGTGTAGCTGTTTGCTAAGTGAACCTCTTTATCTGAGCTGCCTAGTTCTGCCGGTCAGAATGACTAAATCAGGCTCAGGTGTAGATGCTTGGACTTCTAAACCTAGAGTAAGAGCAAGATTCAGCCCTTGGCACCCAAAGAGTTATGCTATGAATAAACAGAATGAACAGCACTATGAGGGGAGAAACAGTGTAAACAACTTAATCTTGGAGTCAGGACTTTGACAGAAGTCTCTGAAGTCAGGAATTTAGTGGCCTGTTTTTGTGCCCTGATCACTTCATGCACCACACTGCTTGTGCTTTACTGTAAAGAAAATAAAAGATTTTTTTAACGCATATATATATATATGAGCACACATATGCGCATGTATAATATGACAGAGATACACAGACACACACATACACACAAAATATACACACTTATTTTTAAGTAGATTCCTCTCTGTAGCAGCTGTTTTTACAGCAGTAAATCAAAAACTGGGATCTGAACTAACATATCCTGACACTGTCTAAACTTAAGCCATGATACTTGTACTGCAGAAAAGAAGGAAAGGGGAGGAGGCAGAACATGCCGTAAAGTTATTAGGCAGACACTGCTTCAACATATCATCTTCTGATGGACCCTTCCTCAATTTTCAGTGGGAAGAGAGAAGGAGAAAGCAGGAATAGCAAGGAGGAAAGCCAGTTTTTTAAAAAAATTACATATATTGACTCATTCAATAAAGACTAACAGTTCCTGGTTTGTCCTAGTAACAGGTGCAAAAGTAGTTAGTAGTATGTCATTATCAGATTATTTTCATTAGAAGGATAATTCACTATATCATTGTTATCTCTGCCGAAATCTCCTTTTTCAGTGACTTAACTGACCTAACTATTCATAAAAGTGTCTTAAACATAGAAAACTTCTACACATTTGTCTAAGTTAGAGCAGTTGAATCCCACCTGTGGCTGGGAGTCCCAGCTTTGACACAATAAACAGACATCTCCATAATGAAGTTCTTTGCTGTCTGATCTGAGATAGCTGGGGCGAGCAACCTATTTTGTATTCTTGTTATAGAAAAAGGTGAGAAACTTGTTAGAGATGATGCTTATGTGCTAGATGTTTCAATAATTCTTTCCTTTATTTTTTTAACCCTGGCTTCTATAGTTTTAGTTCTGCCTACTCAAAAGAAACATTTTAGACTCAGTGAAGGTAATTTCACATATCAACTGTAACCAGATTTGTGATTGATGGCAGCCATTAATATCCTCTAACATGAATTATATACACAGACACATACACGTGTTTTATTTAGGTGCATTAATCTGAGTGGTTCAAGGACAGTGCTTCTTTATCAGGTTTTCATAAAACAATTAATTGATGTAAATTTGCCTTCTGTTCTGCACCATGTGGATTTGAAGGTTCGTAAGATTCAATACTGGAACTCAATAATGAAAGCTTATTTCATGATTTCATTATCTATAACTGGAGGTTGTGCATTCATCAAACTAACTCTGGAGTTTTCCTGGGCTATTTTGAATAACTAATGTGGAATAAATCTTACCTTTACATAGATATTGTGCTCAGAAAGGGTTGGAAAACTAGAAATCTGGGTTCTAAATGTTTGTGACCCATCTGCTTTATATTCTAGCTTTTACATTCAGTACATAGTGTCTGATACTTTGTCAGGCAGTTTATGCACAGCATAGGTTTATAAAAATCCACAAATGTTGCATATCTCACTTTCTTCCTTCAAGCCTATTCAAGCTTTTGACTAGTCATGGTGTTGTGATTAATTCTTTTTTACCTTCATAGACCATTTCTTTGCCTTTATATATGCTTCACCAATGTGACTTCTCAACAGAGGAATGAAACAGGGAAGATGCATCCCAAACATGAAAGGCATGCTTGAACTACAATACAGTGATTCAGTGTCTTGGAAAACATATAGAAAATAATTTAAAATATATTTGCTCTAATAAGCACAAAGGAAAACACAAAGTCTTGCATGAAACTTATCCTATTGTTGATGGCATACAGATCCACAGTTAGTGAGATGATAGGGAAGAGTACCAACATCAGTTACTGCATAGACACTCCACTCTCTTATGCTGGGACAAAGTATGGTATTTTAACAGCATTTTAGACAAGTTACCATTGAGTATAAAAAACAAAAAAGTAAGCACAATTAAAAACTTGAAAAAATATTTCCATGCCTGTGGTGGTTTGACAGGGGGTCTGGTTTAGCCCTTCTTGTAGTGTATTTGTACATGGATTTTTCTTGTGCAAGTTTGTGAAAGATCAAGAAAGTCTCAGTTATATATGCCATGTATTTCTTCATAATAGTTTCTGGCCTCCTTATATACACCTTCAAGACAATGATGTTTTCCTTTAAAAATTTTCATAAATGGAGGTAATAACACAAACAAAGGTGCACTGGCATTGGTTTAATAATAGAAGTGAGAAGGAACAGATTAGGGCATCGGTGTGAGCAATAAAAGACATACATTAATCTCTTCCATTCTGTTTATCCTTTTCAGATCTGGACTTTCTTTTTATGGTTCTGCTTTATAAACAACTTATTTACAATCATGTAATGGAGATCAGGTTTTGAAATCTCAACATCTTTACAAAGCACAATTTTTTTCTCTTGGCCGTTCTGAAGTATGATATTTGTTCCAAGAAATTTACTGATTAAAACAATGGTGAAGAGGGAAGCTGTATGCACAAGACTTATCTGTCCACACACAAAAAAAAAAGTATAAAAATGAGACACTTTAATTTTTTTTAATAAAATGAATTAATTATTTATTTGCATTATGTTATATGTGATCAGCTACTCTAGCAGCCACTGTTTGGAAGAGACTAACTCACCAGTCATCATCCAACTTTACATATTTGTGACATGGACCAGAACTTCACGGTGACTGTGACCTGGTACTCTTGTTATTTCATATAAGGCTTGTATCAGTGAAGCCAATGACACCTTGTCCTATCATGAATTCACTTCAAAGAAGGAACAAAACAGGAGTTTTAAAATGAAGTTTATTTTTCTTTCTTTTTTTTTTTTTTTGCAGTAATTTTCAAAGTAGTTGTAAGAACAACTGGCTAGTGATGGATTTCAGAATTCAACTCACCTAACCTACATTTTGCCTAGAACTGCAAACTTGAGTCAGAATTGTTTCCCACTCAGATTTTTATCAAATTAGCAGAGGTTAGCTCAGTTGGTTAAAGCATGGTGCTAACAATGCCAAAGTCATAGGTTTGATCCCCATATGGGCCATTCACTTAAGGGCTAGACTCAATGATCCTTGTGAATCCCTTCCTCGGGAATATTCTGTGATTCTGTGATGCTCCCTCTCACAGTCATCTTCTCTCCTAGCCCTGCTCCAGAAGACGTGCTTCAACACACCCTCCTCAAAATACACTTCTAGAAGGCTGGATGAATCCCTAGACAGCCTCTCTACAGAAAAGTCATAAATAAAGTGGTTAAACTTCTTTCACTTTGCCCTTAGTCCACCATACTTTGCCACATTTTTTAAAAACTTTTGGCCTTTGTCCATGGCAAGGGTTTCATTACCCTGTTTTGATTCAGTTGCATTTTTAGGAAAAGAGACAGAAAGAGAGAGATCAAAGTTTGATACCTATAAGAATGGAAAGATGAAGAGTAAGATGTGATTGACTCTGCTCTGTTCAAACTCTGCATCTGATCTCTGATTTTATTTTCAAATCCTATTCCTTACTATTTTCTGTGTGGTCTTGTTATCTTCTCTCTGTCTGATCTGTGTTGGAGAATGACTCACTAGTGACTGTCAAGTTGGACTAGACAATGTGCAGGAGGTCACTCGCATCTGACCAGAACCCAAGTCTGAGACAGTGACAGGGTAAGAGTCCCAAGGTTCAGGCATGGATGTCAGACTTAAAACCCATGAATTGAGGTGGCTTTGTGAATCAAGAAAATGGGAGTCTCTGCATGTTTCACTGGTTAGCTTCAAACCTGGTGAGACAAAGAAGAGGAAGAATCCTGAGTTGTCTGTGTTCAGGTGTATGTGCACACTGCTGGTGTTTATGTGGGTGCTGGAAAGGGCGCTGCTGTCTGTGCGTTGTGCTTATCTTTGGGGCACCTGTATATCCTCAAGTACTGTTTGCATCTGGAACTGACAACAGTAGCAAGCAGACTGAGAGGAGAAGTCTCCTGGGTCTGTGAGGCCTAATCCAGCCTGGCCTTAACAAAGTCAGCTCTGTTTAATCCATGTGAAGTTTATCTGCAAAATATGTCACAATGCTACTTACACAGGGAAGGGCAAGATCTTCCTTCCAAAGGTAACTGACCTTCCTCTCCCTCAAATCCTGAGGAACTGTCTAGCAAAAATATTCAATTGACCTAAGTCCCTTCTGTGAAGACAAGGATTTCCTTTAGTTCTTTATCTGGTCTATTGAATGACAGAGTAACTCAAATGAATCCCTAAAGCAAGTTCTTTCCAACTATCATGTTGGTGTGTCCTCAACAAGAATAAATATTTGGTGGTATTTGAGAGCTGTGGAGGAAGGGTAGAAAAATACTATTTAATTATCTATTAACATATATAGCATTTTCTCCAACATTTAAACTCAATAGTTTTACCTTTAGTTCACATGGGATTAAATTACACAGATCACAAAGTGGCAAAATCCTTCTCACAGGATTCATGAAGCCGCATATTGGTATTTGACTTCTAGAAAATATAAAGTTTCACCAATATAGAGAAAACAAAATTGTTTCTCTTATCCTGTCCTAGTCTTTGCTGTCATTGTTCACCCTCTAAAAGCTTCTGGTTTCTGCAGAATGTATAGTCACATTACATTTTCAAGCCTGCTAAAATGAACATGCACATATCAGCTAATATAAACCAGAAAACCTTATCTGTTTTTACATTTGACTTTAATAGCATGATCAGGTTAATGATACATTTAAAGTTAATGAACTGGTTATTTTTAGACTAAGCAAGAAGCACATACACTCATTTTACTGTGCAAATAACTACTCAGTGTCAGGGCCTTTGTATTGCTGTTTGCACCTCTAAATTAGTCTTGAACAATTATTAATAAGATCTCAAGGAATGTTTATATTGATGCTTTCTAAAACTGACTGGTACCCTGCGGAAGCGTTACATCTTGCTGAAAAGTAATTTCATTCAGGCAATATATGTGTGCCCATAACGTGATATTACAGAAAAATCAGCAACCTCATAGCGTTATATGGAAAATCATGCAACCATAAGTATATGATATTTTTTGCCTAAGAGAATATTCCTTAGACTAGTTAAATACAGGAAGCCTTGGCATAATTACAGTGACAATAGCAGTGTGAGATTCACAGCTAAATTTTTGGATTGGTGAGGATGAGAGAAGCCAAAAGTAAGAGCATACAAACTGTACCACAAATCCATGTTCCAGAAACATTTTGTGGCTTAGTATTATATAAAGAACTTTCCAAAAGGCAAAATTGTTGGTTTTTTTTTTGTTGTTGTTTTGTTATACAGATAGGAAATTACGGTTTCCTTCTGAATCAACTGTGCCATTCCTGTAATTCCTGACAGAAAGGAGACAGAGAACCCTTGGTATTGCCAAGTGAGTACTGCAGCCAAAATAATTTTAAGCAGAAATTTAAAAAATATTGTGAATATCCAACCTCTCATGTCATGTAAACGTGGTGCAGAGGTAACATAGGTATTTGTTCTTGTGAACAAAACAGATCATCAGATATTACTCCTGTAGAATTGTACCTGTGTTCATGGTGGCTGTATTCAAATCTATCTAGTTATTGCTGTAACCCATATATTAACATATTCAGGCTTTATACAGCACAAACAAAAAATGTGTAAAATGCCAAACAGAAATGGATTCCAAGGTGGACAATGCAGTTTTGAGGAGATGCAGCCTTACTCTTTCATAGACAATAAACTACAGTATAATCAGGACTTTTTCACCAAATATGTCCTGAAATAAATATGTCCTGAAATAAATATGTCAGTGGAGAGACATCTGAGGTGAATATGCAAGGAGAGCTTTTGGGTGACATGAAATCACACATAGGACTTGTTTTAAAACAAACAAGGGACAGGCATTCTGCATAAAATTTGTGTCTAGGCTACCATGCATAAGTCACTTGTAGGTGACCATCATCACTCCTTTGTCAGAGACTGCCTCCTTTCAGTCCCTGATTCTGAAGACACTTTGATCAAAACCAATTGTGTTACTTTAAAATGTGCAAATACCAAGTTTTCTGTATTCCAGATCATTTTGACTGATGCAAATTACAGAGTACTTGTAACAGCGCTTGTGTAAGGGGATCTGCTGGGGAGAATAATGTCAGGCAGAAGGAAAAGGAACAGCAGGGCTACACTGGCAATGTTAACCTTTTCTGTTAATACAGCTGAATCACAAAAAAGCTGTTTATCCACAGGATAGAGAAACCAATGGTAAGTATGCAACACCAGAAGTGGACAACTGACACTAGTTTTGACAGGTTAGGACATAAACATCAGTAGCAATGCGATCCAGAGATCAGCAGTGATATAAAGCTGAATAATGAGACACACACAGATACAGATTCATGAAGAGTTCCAGTGCTTTCGCCAGAATCCATATTCCCTCGCTATAAGTAGATATTACATTATCAGATACAGCCAGCTCAGCAAGATGTCAAGGGTGGAGAAAGTCATTGCTGTGTTTCAGTGTGGGAGTGACAGCCATAGGTTTAACAGTACCAGATGGGCAAACCTGTGGCATCTGAACAGTTCAAGGGTGGATCTGTTGCAGAAACTGTGATGTGCATGGCTGCGGGCAAGCTCTCCTGGTGGAAAGCCTTCTGGATCTGCACCAGAAGTGAGGAAATGAGCCAGCACTGGCTGTTTAAGCCAATATCAGCGGGTCTCTCAGGACTCAGCTGTCTGCTCATCCCACTCTCAGTCCACAACAAAGTAGTGCATAAATAACTGTCTAAGGAATGCAGATATCTTCTGTAAGTGGACTGCTCTTGATTCCCCTGACATAGGAAGGATGTGACTTCGGGCTATGGGAATATTTTTCAGTATTGGACCCTTGTAGCCATGCCTGAACTACATAGCATACACTGCTGACCATTCAAAAATATAACATCTCTCTTTATGCTGTAATAATCAGTGTCCAGCTGAAATCAGAAATCAGTGATGTAGCTGGTGTTGTAGTGCTATTGGTACAAATCTTGTTTCACCAAATAAAGTAGCAATAGACACATAAATCACTTTCACAGATAATTCAGGTCAGAGAATTTCTTAAGAACTTCCTCATTTCCTTGTTCCTCTGTGTGGTCTCAGCTCAAAAGTGAAGATGACCTCAGCAGTTAGCAGCCACAGAACTTCACACAGCAGTAATGCCTCCTCCTCAGTGCTGTTGAGTGAAAATTCTCTACTTTATTGCAAGTAAAGAGTCAAACCAGACACCCAGAATTTTTTCCCCTGTTTTTCATGGAAAATGTGTTTCTTTTCTTTTTAAAATTTTTCTTGCTAATTTTTTATTTTCCGTTAAAAAAAACAAACAAACAAACAATTTACCAGTTTTAATTAAAATTACACAAAACCCAAAAAGCACTGGTGAGTCAATTTGGTAAGACACACACTTGTTGTTATTGTTAATGGAAGTATTCATCAATTTAAACTCAATTTTAGAGTTTAGAGAGAAATTGCAGAGCATCCTTATAACTCAGAGCATTTAGACTTCCCAACAAGACAGAATGTTGTGTTCATTGCATTAACTTTTGATTCAAGTTGTTATTTGAGTGTTCTTAAAACAGTGACTTCCTTGTTTTACCTGGTAGTGCTGGGTTCATTGCACCTTAAATGATTGAAGATCTAGGTATATGTGTACTGATGCACAATGCCTTCTTTGTGTCCTCCTAATGATAAAGCACTACCAGGAGTTTGCAGCCAAATAAGGTAGATTTATTGCTGCCTTTGTGCTGGTGATGTTGAAAGCGGGTGGATTATAATACAAAAACTTTTTTTTTTTATCTCTCCCCTGGAAACTAGATTAAAAATGCTACAGAAAAAGCAGCTGCACAGAACACCTAAATATTATAGTTTGCACATATTTTACCATTTGGTTTCTTTATAACTGGTAGTATTAGGTTTGGCTTTTAAACTCTTTGGTGCTGTTTACTAGTATCTGAATGGCTATAAGAAAAATCTGTGAAACACAATAAAATTTTAAGGTACCTGGCTAGACCTTAATTTTTGTTGGTTTTGGAGGTGGTTTTAGAGTTATTTGTATTTGTAGTAGCCAAGAACCCAGCAGATTCTCAGAATAAACTGCATTGACCTCACTACATAAAACTGTCCATGGCTTAAGCAAAGTATACAGTCTTTCACTGGCAATCATACATGCCAGAAAATGATGATACACTGCCAGTATAATTTGCAGATGTTAGTAATCACGAATGCAGTATTGGGCATAAAGGAGTGTGGAGAGAGGAATCTCAGAGACTGGCCAGCCGCATTGCATGTGGCCAGAATTTTACACTGAGTTCACGTGTGCTGCAATACTGTTTGTGCACCTTCTGTCCAGATATATTTGAACACACCAGGGAGTAACTTCCTAATCAGTTGTTACCTGATGCCCATCTGCTATATCAAATAATGTGTCCTCTGTAACATTTACCAATATTTGCTCGGGGCTCATTACTTTTGCAGGATACACTGACTTGTAAAATAATAGACATCCATGAAAGCTGGTATTCCTATCACCTCACCTTAGGCTTCTGAAAGTCTGGTACTTAGTCTAGACTGCAATTCGGGTTCCCACGGCAGTCAGATGAAAGCTAGGCATCTCTAAAGGGAGTGTCATCCCTTTCTGAGACAGATCTAGAATACTGATCATGAACTCTTCTCTGAAGGCAATTTTCTGTCTCCTCTGAATAGAGAGAGAACAGAATATCACTGGTTTAGGTGCGGAAGTTAGATGATACTAGCCTACAGGAAAGATTAAGATTAAGATTAAGATTAAGATTAATCTAACTGAATATAGTTGTCTATAACTTCAGGCTCTTTTTATAGTCTTTAAGGAGAAATATCTGCAATGCATCTCATTTACAGTTAAATGTCCAAAAAAAGTGAGCTAAATCACATACTAGAGCTTTCTTCTTCTGTATTGACTATGGTCAGGTACATAAAATCATTAACATAGATGTTGTTGAGATGTCTCCCACTTCTACCAAAGGTTTAATAATGACAAGTTTATGTAAAAACCATTTATCAGGTAGGCTCCGTCTTCTGTGAATATAATCATTTTTCCATGTGCTGGTCAGATATTACATGAAGAAATAATCTTAACATATACTTATTCCCTAAATTCTTGTTCTTGCAGTTAAGACTGGACATTCAGATCCCACTCAGGCTAAAATTCACTGAAAATTCCCAATGATTTAAAGTCACTGAAAATTTCCTTTGATTTAAATCAAGTTAGGAAAGCAATTTATGTTACCAGACAATATCATGGCTGTTGGTTAGATGGTATTTTTTTTTTCTTTTCCAAAAGAAGAAATGCATATTGTAATCAAGGTTCTTCACATCTAAGATATATGAATACCAAGGTTTAAGTCTCCTGGTAGAGCGCTGTTTCATTGTTATTTTCATAATGGTGTCCATTACCTTGACTTTGTGAATGCAAGCACGAAGAGGAATCAGATCAGGAGGGGAATGGAAAGTACCAGTAGGAAACGGTGCTTTTTTACTTGTTTATTGTTGTTTTAAGGGTTTTTTTTCCTTTCCTTTCCATTTTTTTTTTGAGAAATTACATCTAACTTTAAGCTATCAAACTTATACTTTGTCACTCAGTAAAGCTGACTAGTTTCTAGAATTGGTCAGCACTCAGGAATTGTCACCAAAAGTCAATGTTTCATAAGCGATTCTTAAAAATGAAAAGCAACCACTATTTATTCTTGTGGAAAAAACATCTTTTTTCTTGAGTAAGTCCAGTGTGAATTTCTTACAGGTCCCCTTTGCATGTATCCTACAAAGGATATGAACTTTTAGATGCCACCAGCTAAACCACACAGCTGTGTAACTCAACTTACTGCATCCTTTGCTTTCAGTCCTCCAGATCCTCAGGGAAAAAGCCAAGGGGTGCTAGCAGAGTCATAATAAGTCAGTGAAAGATTCTCACTTGCTGTAATTGACATTGGATTAGATCTTGCATTACCTCATGTACTAAAATTTATAAAACTTGCAGAGACTGGTACATATTTCTTTTTAAACTCATTGGGATAAAACATTTGTTACTAAAATAAAATAAATAAAAAACAATAATAACATTTCTCTCCCTCTATCATGTCTTTCTCTCTAAGCATACCTGCCCCCAAAAGTCAAAATTGAATAAAATGAAGGGAAACTTTCTGTAGCCCAAGCATTAAGGGGCATAAAAGCAAATATGTCTGTCACTCTGGTGATTAAGAGCAGCTGCACCAGAGACAGTTGACCACCAAACGGTATCCTAGCAACCTACAGTAGCATCGTTATACATACTGCTATCAAGCCAAATTTATCCTTTTCAATATCTTAGCTTCAAGAGATCAGGGATGAATACAGAGCAAAGGATGAAAATGGTGTCTATGAGAAAGACAACATGGGGTTTTAATTTAAGCAGAAGTTATACGGAATGCCTGTGTAAAAGGAATAAAGAACACTACATTTTTGTGACAAGGAAAGATACCTTCCTGTGGTACGGCACTCAGACAATTATGAATCAATTTGCTTTCAGAATACTAATCCTGTGTATATTTTAGCTTGGAATAAAATTTGCAGTGCCGTCTCTTTAATTCAATTTAAATGTTTCTATTTAATTGGGGAAGGGTGAGGGGAAATAATTTTTAATTATTCAAACTTTTTAAATCTTTAAAAAATCTCTAGGTAAATCCACATAAAAATAGTGGCTTTAAAAAAAAAAAGAGATGTTAGTTTCTCTAATATTAGATTGGATAATTACCATTCTGTTAATAAACTCTCAAAATTGAGTAGTTCCCTCTTTTTATACCATAAATTGCTTCTATTCTCCTGTTATATTTAGAGTCATTGATCCTGCACTGTCCATATAATTTACCAATGTGCATAATGATCATGACTGTAAATAGCTTTGTCAAAGAGAGGAAACTCAAACCTATGTGCAGATTAATTACAGGATATATCCTTAATTCTGTTTTGCATAAATATTGGAAAAACCTGCTAAGCATCTTGACCTCACTAGCCATAGGGGCTGGACTCTCCTGTCCAGAGTAAATTAGCATGGTTTCACCAGTCCTAGTGGAAATGAGCACCTCTGACCTCAACTAGGGGTTTGGCTGAATGCAACAAAGCTACTGATAATGCAGACGGAGTCACAGGCAGGTAGTGGTTTTTAGTAAAACTGCAAACATGACCTGAGGCAGAAGCAAACCTGTCTCCCTTCAGTAGCAGAAGTACTGCCAAGTAAGCAGTATGTTGCAAGTATCAGGACAGTGTGCAAAGGTACTGATCACTGACCATTTTTAACTTATAGTCCAAACATTATCCTTGAAGAGGATACACACCACGGGGAATGGATTTACAAAGATATGTTTTATGATATAATAAGCATTTTTGTATGCACCAGAAAATCTGTGTGAAAAAGATTTCCACGACACCCTGCAGTAGAGGGCTCTTTGGAGAATTAGCTGGGGGGGGGGGAAAAAAACCACACATGAGAAACCTAAAACACTAAATTATAAATTTTTTAAAATAGCATAATTGAAGCAAGTTTTTAATCCAACATTCAGTCTCTCTCTTAATTTGTATTTCTAATTCCTGACAATGATTTGTTTTGGAACAGGCTATTTAGCTTCCTATCCTTTGTTATGTATTCAGATGGCAGCAATCTCTCATCATCTCCAAAAATTCTGTCAATCTCCAGTGACCACTTGTAGTACTTCTTCATCACATCAGTTGATATCTTCTTTAGCTTCCACAGAAAGAGTCTGCCATAGGCATACTTTAACCTAGTAGAATAATTTATCCTACTCTATGCAGTTCCAAGTTTACCTTCTACTATGCCCCCAAATGCTTGTGCATTCCTGTAACCAATCACAGAGTAAAAAATTGTAATCACCCAAACAGGCACATTGGCTTCTTGTAATCTGTCTGCCTCTATGCAAACTGTGTGTTTCTGATTACTGTTCCCTGAGCAATATATCAAAGGAACACTGGACAAGAAAGAGCCTGAGAGCTGACAGAAAAGCTGCACTCTCTTAGTCTGCAGCCACATTGACTGAAATCTGTAACTTATGTCCTGAATATTTGCCTATGAAATAAATGTGTCTTCAGTAGCTTAGGCTATATCAGCAAGACAACAGGCCAGACCTATTAAAAATGCCTTAGATATAGTCAATAAGGCAAGTTACAACTTGCTGTATATACATGAATACATATGAATAGATATTAAAAGTTTCTGTAGTCTCCCAAAGCAAAGGACCAATGTTTGCTGGTCTCCAAACATTGTGTGGATTTTCAGAGCATGTAATTTCTGCTCTAATTTATTTTGTTAGTCTGATCTTTGTTAAGAGAGGAGCTAAGGACACAGTAATCCTGTTCATAAGAAAGAGAATACCATCATCAGTAAGAAGATAAAACAGCCCTTATTTTTACATTCTTCTTGACAAAATATGAGAGGAAACAAATAAGTCTTTGGAACCATAGGACAACACAAATGCAGAGCAATTATACAGAATTCATAGAAAGGAATCAGAGTAGGTTTCTGCATTTTTATCATACTAAATTAATGTTTCAAGGATACTACCAACTTGGCAGCTAAGTGAGTAGAAGAACTACTTCAGAGAAATCATATCAAAAAAAATCTGGAGCAATCCAGCTTGATTGATTAGTGTAGGAATTTATGAAAGCATTATATGTGTTGTTGGGTTTGTTTTTTTGTTTTTGGTTGTGGGGGTTTTTTTTTGTTTTGTTTTTTGGTTTTTTTTTTTTTT
>VZRZ01000647.1:72999-104084 GCA_013398175.1 Climacteris rufus
TTTTTTTTTTTTTTTTTTTGTAATAGCAAAAACTTGATTTAGTGATTTGGGTGGTCATTTCCACATCTAAAATTCTGTGTTCACCTAGATTATTATTAAATTCTGGGTAAAATATTTTCACGCAAGTGAAATTCCTTTAAGAATTTGGTGCCATTCCTAGGCATTTTAGCCTTGAGAATTTTTAATGTAGAGAAACACATCTCCTTCAAGACAGTGTTCTATCTATATCACACACCAGCAAAAGTCTACACTTTACAAATCATATACAGTAAAGAAAATGTCCTATCTTTTGTGGGCAGAGTGTGAGAAAAAAAGAAAGAAAGGGGGGAAAAAGGCAAACCAAGACCCTTACAATTTTAGCTGCAATTCTAGTTTGCTTGGCAAAGGAAGTTCCACCCATTGACAAGCAGGCTTTCTGCCATCTGTGTTAAGTGGGTGCATTGCAAGCACCTGGAGCTACAACAAATACTTTCCTTTTTAATTCTTTCTTGTAAAGCACATGGAAAAAAAACACAGCTAGTAGTGCTGTGCTGTGTTTAAATATAAGCAGACCATCATTTAGTCTCGCCGTTGCCTTTCAGCCTGACACCTATACATTTGGACTCACAGGTTTTAATCAGCAGAAGCATGCCAATGCTCAGGAGACTGTTGTAGTGAGCTACTTGCAAAGAACTGGAAAGAGGCCACAAGTGACCTACTGCTTATACAATGGCAGTGTACTGATTACAGGAGATTATAGTCTTCTGAATGCAAAGCTCTAGTTTAATGATCATTTTAAGGGCAATGCAAGAAATCATGTTATTTCTAAGCCCTGTGAAGGTATGGGGCAAATAGAAGGATTCACAGATGCACAAATTCAAATGTCAAAAAAGGGAGAATTATAGCCTTGCAAAGCTGTTTCTTATACATATGTCTCTAGAGTTTCTCCTGAAAGACAAAACAACAAAACAACAAAACTGACAGAGTTTTATAAGGTCCCACTTCCCAAAAGGCTTGAAGGAGAATAAAGTACTTTTGAAGTTACATTAGAAACCTTAAACTGAAAAAAACAACACAGGAAAATACTGCCGAACAAGCCAAAGCACTTGAGATTCTGAAGGGGACTAAGTGTTTCTGGCCAAATGTTTCTAATAGATAACTTCATGTATGCAACAAAGTGTTTTTTCTGAAATAACAATAATCAGTTTGGGACATGAAACATTATCAAAATAGGTGTGCTGGAATCAAAGTCGGAATATCTCAGCTCTCATATTTTTAGATAGTGGGGAGGAGATATAGATGTCATCTAGAAGTTTTTTAAAGGAAGCAGTAGCCCAGTTTGTAAATGATAGCTAGAATATTCACCTTAGAAGAGAGCAGGCAGTTTTGTTTTCCTTATCTATTTCTATCCTTGCATTCCAGTGACTGTCTAAATTAAAATGCAAAAGAAGCACTGCTGTACAATAGTTATGATGGCTAAGGCATAACACTGAGATGCAAAACCTGTACATTTTGAACCTCCACAGTCTGATAATGGCCAAAAACACAGTTCCTCCTGGATAAATGCTCTATCAGGAAGTAATCATGCAAAAGGTACCATGGCACAGGAAAAGGCTTCAGGCTCTGAATTCTGGCTTCACAGAGGTACTTTCAGTTATCCCAACTCTTTTTAATTTTCTTTTACCTAAAATGTCCAAATCAAATCCCTTTATAGTACTCATGATCTGCTAGTGACCAAGAGGTTCTGAGTGAAATACCAATACATCTTCAAATCTGTTATTTACCAAGAAATCAGGATAATGGGCTGGACAGATGAAGCAAACATTTCTTCATCTGGAATATCTTCCAACCCAATGTTCTGAAATAAGAGATAACACAGCAGCAATCAAAATTTCAGAAGAATTATAAAATTATTATGAAACACTTCTCACTCCTTGTATTCTGTTTTCCCAGTAGTGAAAAGGTAAAATTAAAAACAAATAAAAACAAAGTAATAACTTTTCAGCTTTCCTTTGGAATCTCTAGGAAGGAGACATGATTTTTTTTATTTTATTTTTGTTAAGTAAAAGTTAAGATTTCTGTGGAATAAGTAGGTGGGAATTGGTCAATAAAATCTGGAATGTTAAAAGCTGTTGAAATTTTTTCTCAAGAAATGAGAAATTTAGTACCACATGGGAAAGATCATCTGTTTTGTTACTTTTGCTTTTAGTCTTTTAAAAGTATTTTGTTCAAAGTATTACAGACTAAGTTTGATAAAGATGTACACTATATATCATGAATTATGCATAGATTAAATGAGATATTATTTCAAAGTTTATTTTTATAACAGAAATTGATAATCATTATTTTGAAGATAAATTTACAATATATGTATAGCATCATACGAAACCATGAAACAATAGAGCTGTTAGTTCTGGAGTTAATTCATGAAAGCAAGTATTGTAATAATTCACTAAAGGGAATTTCATTTTTTCAACGTGTTGAATTCAACTTTTGAGAGGTTATTTCCTAATTTCTGTGATCATTAAAGAAGAATTTCATAAAAACCAGTAGAAGACAGCTAATGTTAAGAAAATATCTTTAAATCAACAGTTTCAGAATCTTTATATCCCATCTGTTTTTAAGTAGTTAAAAAAACTTGATATTCAGTAGTCTTCTAGTGCAAAGAAAAGAGATTAATATTTATGAATTATGACTCAGATTAAGATTTATATATTCATTCCACAAAAGTAGGTTTACTGAATCACCATTTCTCCCCACCTGAATTGCAGGTACCTTTTGCTTGGAAGGAAACTGAATTTAAAAATACATATTGTGCAGTGGGCATACTAAGTTTTAAAAAACAACTTCTAATGGCTGAGCGGCAGTGAAAGGCAACTACCAAGTTTGCAGGGAGATTTTCTCTCAGGAATAATTTCCACTCCACAAACTAAACTTGGAATAACAATAATGACAAAGAAATTTTAGAAAGTTTAATTTAATTTAATTTAACCATTCTCCTACTTCTTAAAGATAGTGTGTTCCCATTTATCATTATCATCATCATCATCATTATTAAATATTTGTATAAAAAGCAGAAGCAAAACCAGGGGACAAAACAAAAAAGAGACTGCTTAGTTCTAAAATAATTTCTTACATTTTCTTTCTGCTGATATTTTGTCTTTCTGTGCTTTCTTCAGTGTTATAAATTCTTCAATATTAGTACCTAAATGCCTGAGATGTCTTATATTATTATAACTTAATAAACCACCTTTGCCTTCAAGAAGAATATTTAGTAAACCATGTTTTTTGTTCACAGTTGTGGAATTTATAAATTTACAATATGTTAAGACCTGATGTTTTCTTAGGGTTTTTAAATAATTTGTCATGAATGTGTATCCCTCAGAAAACCAGGAATCCAATGAAGTCCTAAAGCTCTGAATATCCAACACCTTTGGAAAAGAAGTTATATTAAAATGAGATACAGAGAAGATTTTTAAGAAACCCAGAAATTCTGAAAAATAGTGCTATTTTTGGTATTTACTTTATAATAGTTTGTTAACATCTGTATAGGATATACAGGATATATATTTTTTATAAATACGTATTGGATGAAAGTCTATTCAGAATTCTTTGTGTGGGGTGTTTGGGTTGGGTTTTTTTTTTCAATTTATTATTTTTAATATAAATGTTTCAAATGTTTTGAATGTTTTATGTCAGCATTTAGTAGTGAAAGATGGCCATGGTGCTCCATTTTAATGGGCAGTAGTATAACTGAGGTTCAATCACTATGACTAAATAAAAGTGGGTATGAACTAGAAATATTTACGGTGTCAATAAACACAATACAGTAAAAATACTGCCCTTTCTTTTCCTTTGATTTTTATACAATGGAAATTGTAGCTCTGGGAATATTGATATATTTTAATGCAGTATGACATGTTGCTCTGGCCAAATGTTAGCAATGCAAGAATGAGAAGGGAAATTGTCATCCTAAACACCATGTCAGTATTTCAATTAGCTCTGAAATATTGTGAGTCAGAATGCAAGTCTGTAATCAGTCATGCATTTAAAATATTTCAGAATCTAGCTCTTTCAAAGAGTTATCAAATGCAAAATAGTTTTTCGACATAGCTTTTTGTCTGTGTAAGAGGTGACCTTTTTCTGGAGGGTTAATGTATTTGAAATTATTATTGAATATCCCCTCATTTTTTAAGACATTCTAGTTCAAAATATGAATTAGACTACTGAATAATAAAAAGTAATCAAAATTTAGTTAACTTTTCCAAAATCATACATTTATATTAACTTTATTTTTGAGACATTTATTTATCATTGAGACATTTTAATGATGTCAAATAAACTAACCATTATTTTATAAAACACAACAAAAATGAGAAGAAAGCTAAAGCTCTTGAGGAACATTTAGGCAATAAATTAAAATTGGATATCTAGCTATTTTACATTGGTGAATACAGCAGTAAGGCAAAGGATCTTTAAAATCTGTTATAAACTCACTATGTGCTAGAGCTTTTCCAGTCAGGAGTACGGAGCTTTTCCAGTCACTGACCATGATGCAGAACAGCTTCCTTTGGAAGGGCTGGAGTTTGAATGTGGATGATCTGAGATGGGTACCCAGATTCAGGGGCCTGAGATGTTGGCTTTTCCCACAGCAGAAAGCATCAGTTACAAATGGAGAATCTTTGGACACAGCCAGCAGCTGACGCATCACTCGATTTGTGGCACAGACATAGAATTGAAATACGCTAAAAATGCTCTTGGAAACAATCACTTTTTTTGTTAAAAAAAAAAACAAAAAAACAAAAAAACACAAAACCAAACACAAAATGAAACTCTCAAATGCAAGAAAAACTCAAAATGCATAAGCATGTCTGGAAAAAGATTTTCATTAGAATTTTCCTCATTTATTAACACAAGATTTAGGTTTATTCCTTCCTCATTCCTGATAAGACTAACTGGAAAACAAGCCTTCTATTTGCATAATAATTTCAAGATTTCAGAGTTTAGTTTAATTTCGTATTTAAATAAGATTAAATATAAAGAAAGTTTTGAAAGTGGATAGTTTAATCGTATAATGTTCTGTAACTGTTTCACAATGTAAATAAATATTCTTTTAAAGATACTAGTAATAACTCTCATCTGAGATGTGGAAAATGAATTCTTGGTCATAATTTAAACATGGGTTTCCTGTATCCTGAGATTTTGATTCTTCAGTTAGGTATTTTTCCTTTCCTTCTGAATCTAAAACATATTTCAGCTTATATTAAATTTATAAAAATACCTGTTGTTCGGAGGAGAACACTTTCTAATGAAAATGGTAAGCTTGAAAATATAGATCAGTTGCAAGACTTAATTCCTGAGAAAGTCTTCATTTTCAATATTGAAGCCAAGATACTTCATAGAGTATGAACCTGAGAATGCAAAGTTAAAAAGAGAACAGTAGGAGGATGCTATTTTGGGACTGAATGCTGGCCAAAGTCTGATGATAATCAGGTGACTGTGCAAAACCAATTAAATTAGGTGTGAACATTTAAAAATAAGCTGATTTATTACAACCTGAAATTCTTCAAGATTGTATGTCTGAGGAATCCCTTTTGCTATCCATTTCCTATACAAAATTCTGCTTCAGAATGTAGTCCCTCTTAGCCACAATATAGCTTTCAATACCTGAAGTAAAATAAAGAATTATGAGTGTTCAATCTGTCTGAAAAAAAACCCTTAAGACACTCACTCTATTTATTCTATTTGGAAAGCTATCTTTGATTATCATAATAGAAATTTCATGTCTAATTATTATTGATTATCTGATCAATATTTAGAAAATTAATCTTTTTTTCTCAACATTTTTTTTGCAATAAATGGACATAGAATTCCCCTAGATGAAACAGTAAATAATCTCACTGTTGTTGTAGAAGATAAATATAAGGATATATGTGATATAATTTTCTTTAGCAGAGAAGTGAAATGAGTGCATGTCTTTACATAGTTTAAAATACAATAAATAAAAAAGGTACATTTCACCATTGCCTACTCTTTTGCTGTTTATATTTTTTAAAAGTAAGAAAAAAAGGTAGCAACAACAGCATTTTAGAGGAATTTTGGTCATCTTAATTCATTATAGGTAAATTATCAGGAAACCTAGATTCAAGTCAGATTCAAAAGCAGATTTAGGCAGAGAAATGCATAAGTTCAAGACAGCAATGAGCAAAGGGGTAGAGTAATAAAGATTCTCAGTGTTACAGTTAAGTTCTGAATGTCTTTTAGCATCCATTGCCTCTGCATGCATTCCAAAGACCTATTCTGACTTTAGCTTACAGAAATTTATGTAATGTGTCTGTGGTGACATTGTGTGTCAGTGTCATAGTTGGATCCACTTTTTTCTAGTCCAGTATGTTCTCTTCTATGACATAGAGGAGGAGAAATGTGAATAGGAATTTTGTCACCTTTTATCTCCTTAAATATCGTACTTCTTGATATTATTGCAAAAACAATATTTGAAAGTCACAGTAAATTGATGTGATTTCAGTTTTACTTTTGGATCACAAAGTTGCAGAACCTATGCAGTTTAGCAAATAATTAATACATACTCAAAAAAGTGTTTATATCTTCAAAGATCCGATGGAAAGGCACTTGATATAAATTTGGACACAAAGTCTTCATCCTAGGTTTTTTTTTTTTACTTGAGAATAATATTTTAGAATATTCTTCTCTTAGGTATGCATATACTTTTTGAAATGAAAATAGTAGAATTTACGTGGATCCATATGAAGGCATTTTTTGTTTAATTCACAATGTGCAAACACCCAAGAAGGAGTCAAATTATTCATACTTCTTGCTAGAACTAATTAGGTACATTTTCTGCTTAATGACAACCTACTTAACAGTATGAACTGGAAATAAATAGTCAAATGATAATTCGTTTTCAATGTGTTTAGCATCGAATTCTCTTTTCTTCATACAATACAGGAGGTTAAAGAAAAGTCACACCCTCACTAAGGAACATGCCTATTAAAACGCCATGCAAACATCTTTTATTTAGCTTCTTATTTTCCTGCATTCTCAATAGTACAGTCATCTCTCTTCCTCTATGAAGCTGGCATGTCTTCAAACACAGCAAAGTTTACTTTTTCTGTCATTTTAAGTCTTATCCCTTTTTAGAAAGAATTACTTTTTCATAGAAGAGTTAGAAGCCAAATATTTTCACTAACAAAATTATCTATATTACACTCAGATTAAAAATCAAAAAGGTAAAAGCAGATAAACATGAAAAGCACACAACAGTTTTTGTAGAAGAAATTTATAGACCTTGTTATTCAAGTGATAAATAAAATGGATCCATACTTTCCCTTGCTCAAGACTTCTGGACTTTGAAATGTGAGTGGGGTTTGATTCTGTTTTATGGTAGTTTCCAATATTTATTTGAAAAGTATAATGGATCCTCTGTTGTTCCCGTGCCACATAAGTCACAGATCTTCAACAATATGGAGAAGCTACAAAGCTGTAGATACAACTTGTCCCAAAGATGCTCATTTCCTCCACACAATCTTTCATTATGATAAGCAAAATGATGTGTGCTACTTTCATCTTAAGTTTACCTACTGGAAACAAGGTCCTGGATTCTGGTTTTACCTCCAGCACCTCTGCTGTAAAAAGCTATAAGCCATCATATTATAAATACCTTTGAATTCATCTGGGATAGAGTTAATTTTCTTCACAGTAGCTGGTATGGGGCTGTGCTTTAGATTTGTGCTGGAAATAGTGTTGATAATGCAGGTATGCTTTTGTTACTTCTGAGCAGTGTTTGCACAGAGCCAAGACTTTTTCTGCTTCTCACAGTGAAGAGGAATGCACAAGAGGCCACGACAGGTGACTTCAACTGTCCAAAGGGACATCCCAGATCATATGGCATCATGCTTAGCATATGAAGTTGGGGAAGAAGAAGGAAGTGGTAGATGTTCAGAGTGGTGGTGTTTGTCTTCCCAAGTCATTGTTTCACACGACGGAGCTCTGCTTTACCGGAGGTAACTGAACACCTGCCTGCCCATGAGAGGTGGTGAATGAATTCCTTGTATTACTTTTCTTGCATGGGCAACTTCAGCTTTACCTATTTATCTCAATGCACAAGTTTTCTCACTTTTACCCTTCCTAGTCTCTCCTCCATCCTGCACTGGAGTAAGAGTCAGTGAGTGAGCACCGGTGTGGGCCTCCTTTGCTGTCTGGTGCTAAGCCGTGGCAATAGCGTGTTGCCCTGATTTTTGCAGTCATGGATGTTTTCATTTTCTGTAGCTAGTTTCTCACAGTTTTCTCTGTAAACATGGCTATGTTATCGTAACTGTATCTTATCACTCACATTCCTTTCTTATGGACACAGAACTTTGATGGACATTTCCTTTGACCACTGTAATTAAGGGAGGAAGAACCGATTTCCTCCAATGAATAGTGATTTTTAAATGGATATAAAAAATAAAGAAGGCGGGTCTTGCCCCCCTTCCTTCCTTCTCTCTAATCCTGGTAACAAGTGTCTCTGGCTCGTCCTTTCGTGTCATTACTGTGACAATAGCGCTTACAAATTACTTTTGTGCCAGTACGCTAAAGAGACCGGTGTTGTTCTATACTAGCTGAAACTCCTATTATTCATTATTTTGGGTGGACATGCAATATAACTGAACACAAGCACTGGCTCTTCCCAGTTGCCAGACTCATCCCTCATTGGCTACAGAAAATGAGGACTATCCATGTAGCATATAGCCATTAGTTCTCTCCATCTAAGTTACCTGTCGAAAGTACAAATTGTATAAAGATTGGAATACAGCTGAGTCACATTTTAGCAATTCGGGAACTGTATCTAGTGTTCTGGACATGCACTTTGACCATTACAACCCTAAATTAAGCACTAACTGTTATTACCAGCTCTTGCCAATCTTTGTAATGCAAAAGTAACTGGAGAACTGGTCTTTAAGTCAAGAAAATAAATTCAACATCTTTTGTTTCCTTCACATTAAACTCTAATAATTACTACAAGTTATTTGGGCAGTCTGTCACATTGATCCTACTGCTGTGTAAAAGTATTTTGCACTGACTTTAGTACACTGACCACAGTTTTTTTATTTATGAATGTCTTAGGATTTTAAACTAGTTATAAATTATAAAAACAAAACAAAACAAAAAAATTAAAAAAGAGAAAAATTGAAATATGAGTAGTAACACCAAAGAAAGATTAAACATGCAAAATCAGCATCTCTTACATTTAAATACTGTTCCTTAACTAAAATAAGTATTATATTAGTGAAATATTGCAGCCTCCAAGGATTATCCTGGTGAAATTTTCCCAGAACAATCCCCAAAACTCAAAAGCCTAGTTTAGTTTTAGGCAGCTAATTAAAGCAATTAATTTAACTGTACATTCCTTCTACACTTAGTGGAGACATCAAGGAGATCATGGTGGGCTGAATAACCTCTGCAAGGGATAGAGTTTTACTCTCGATTAACCATACTGAGCAGAGAAAGAGTGTTCATTTCTTAAGTAGTTATTTTAGTTGCTTGATGTTAGCCATGGTGTCTTCACACAGAAAATAAACACAAGGAATAAAGTAATGGGCATCATACAGAGAGCCACTCTCAACAGAAAGTCCTTAGACTACACTATATCACTTGGGTCTTTTTGGTTTTTTAATTATTTTAATTAAAAGCACATCTTCTTCCTATCTGTGGATTCCACATCCAAACTGAACATACAGTTAAAACCTAAAGAAAATTTATTAGAAAGGTATTACAGCTACTTTGGTGACATCAAGAATAAAGAAATTAATAAAAACTCTTTACAAGTTCTAGTCAACTCAACTTAAATATTCTATTAATGCTTCCAGGAGTTTTTATCACTACAGAGCTTTCTGTTGACTGAATAGAGTCATTATGTAAATCTTTTTTGTAAAACGTTACCCAGTGACTTTGTTGCTATATACAAATAATACTTCCAAAGTTTCCTTAGGATTGCTTTTATTAGTGATAAATCCACAAGCTTTCCCTTGCAAAAACATATCAAGAATTGAACATTATTAGCTAAGACTCAGTGTTCTATTAAACAATAATAATTCGACATGGATCAAGGTACATACAATCTAATCTATATTATATGACCCAGAAGCACTTGCTACTTAATTACATGCAGATATTTTGGTCAGAAAAGTTCAGAAAAATCTTGTCTAGATTCCATGGCTCAGGCAGAAGTTACTTAATTGTTAGAAAAAAAAGACATCACAGTATTGGGGCTTTTTCACTGTGTAATGTATTGTTAGGGTCCTTACTTAGGAGACCAAAACCCAACCCAATAGTTCCAATGCTGACACAGAAGATTTGAATTTACGATTTTACAACATAGCTTCTAAATGACAGCTTAAAAATACTCTTGAGTAAAAGACTTTCCAGTATTTTTTTTTTTTAAACACTCAGTTCCTTCCTGATACTGAAATTCTATTCTGTCAAGATAATGGCATCATCAAATCACAAGCCCAGCCTGAAAAATGGATCCTGGTACTGTAGCCAAATTTTTATACATTTAGCTGACAGCAGTAACCTGAGGTTTCTCCTGCATTTGTCTGTGCCTTTGTTTCTGAGCAGCACGGTCCAATAGAAGTGGGCCCTTAGAGCGAAATATTCCCACAAACAATGAATATGTCAGTGGATTTTACATCAGGCAGGACATAGTCTAGTGGCATAGACTGTATATTAATCAGCTACTCTCCAGTAGCCCATCTTTCCATCCAGTTTAACTCTCAAATTTATCTAATTCTTGAACTTTTAAACACTGCACAATAAAGCCTTAATGTGTGGCAAGATGGAAAATTAAAAAACATTCCTGAATTAAAACAGTAATGCAGAAGATTATTTATATTTTCATAATATCCAATAACAAATGCAAAGAGAGTAACAATCCAAGGAAAAAATACCATGATGCTTTTCCAAGACTTGATACAGAAACCTGCTTCAGACTGTAAAACTATTTTACAGAGATATTAATTTGCAGCCCTGAGAGAGACACATACGTTCTTGTAGACCAGTATGCCCTACTACTTAACAGGTTGCTAAATGTAGAAGCACTGAGTACACTATCCTGTACAGGTTTTGTGGAACTTAGGTGCCTAGCTAGCCTTGAATTGCAGGTCTTGAACCAGATATCCAATTTTGGGCTTTTGAACAGCTGGATATTTAACGCCTTAGTTAAATTTCTGCTTTATGTCTGCTGTATGAATGACATATAAGGTCAGACCTCTGCAGAATATTGTCCCACTGAATTACAGGTAGAGAGCTTTACAGGATCAGATCTCTGATGACTAATAATCAGGCACAATCAGTTAAAAATTATAGGCTTTGCTATGCATAGGGATCCTGGCAAAAATTAAACTGATGCCTTCTTGAAAAGCAGTACCTTACCACACACATTGCTGCGAAAGTTGTACCAGATAAAACACATTTCTGTAATATAGCCTACAGGTCACAGTGGTATTGAAAATGAACAGAGACTATTAGTTGAGGTTTCTTGTTTTGTAAATTATTCATATTTCAATTTTAAGGGATTTTTTTTAATGTTATTGAAATCTTCCTGCCCTGGAGCAAGTTTCATAACACCATAAGTTAATATATTTCTCTGTCACCTTCATGGGGCCTGGGCTTAAATCTGTCTTGGGTCACAAGTTAAATTATCTTAATGGTCTCAAATTAGCCCTTATTAGGCATTTGTCCAGTTCACAAAAGTACTATTGTACATAATTTGGCAGCAGAGTGCAATTGTAGAGTATTATTCTCTAAGGAACAAAGAAATTGAATAGAAGGGATATTGGAGGCCAGGTTTGCTTATGGCAATGGTCTTTGGATCAAGCCAATGCTTGTTTTCCTACAATTTCCAACTTTCATGTGAACCATTATTCAGCAAATTAGTTAGCATGATGTTGTTGTCGTCATATTGTTTTACAGTTTCATGCTATTTTGGACACTGACAGTCCAAGATGTCCTTTGATTCATCTTACTTGCAACAGAGAAAAACTGCTCTAAGTATTGATTGTATAGGAAAACAACACTTATTTGTTTCTTTGTTTGTTTTGAAGTATGATGATAATTAGAACATGAAACAACGAGACAAGCCATAATTAGAAGTTCAAATGAAAACATTATCGACATCATTCAACTATACACAGTTAAATTCAATTAAATAATTTGCTGACTTTTATGTGACCAGTTTTATCTAGCACAATAATGAAAATGGGAAAATAAAAAAAAAAAAAAAGTAGGAGAAAAGTTGTCAAATAAATTATTTGGTGTAAATTATTCCATTAGATGTGCTAATAAAGCAAAGTATGTGGTAAGTGTCCAATGTTGCGTTTCTTATATTTTAGAGGTTATGAGTCACTGAAATTCCACTAACTTAAATGTAATCGGGGTGGGGAGCAGGGCCGGAGGGGAGGGAAGTAGCATTTCTGCTTACATAAGCAAATGGACACTCTTAATTGAACTGAACATTTTTAAGATAATAGCCTAGTTGTTCAGCAGTTGCACAAAAAAAAATGCTTCAATAAAATTGGTCCATTAGTAGTGTAAGAAGTACAAGACAGCAAAGGAATACAAAGTCATACTTGGGCTGGAAACCTCTTTGTAAAATGTATCCTATTTTCTTTAATGCCTATCACTACTAATGCATGTTTCTCCATAAAAAGTGTTGATCAAGATAATTCCCTTCAAATTCATACATAAGTGAAACTGTAAGGTTTTCCTCACAACTGCACATAGCAACAGGGACCATCACTGCCTCAGCACTGTTTTCTGTGTTAGCTTCAACTTCAAAATTTCCCTTCCTACATTCTGCTCCAGTGCCTATGGTGGGTTGACCTTGGCTAGACACTAGTTACCCACCACGCCATTCTGTCACTCCCCTCCTCAGCAGGGATAGTAGCAAAAAGTAACATGGAAAAAATTATGAGTCAAGATAAAAGCTGTTTCATAAAGCAAAAGAAAAATGTAAAACATTTCATTCTTTATTTCTCACCAGCAAGTGATCTCCAGCCACTTCTCAAGAAGCAGGGTTTTGGCACATACAGCAGTTACTCTGGAAAAAAATGTCACAATAATGAATGTCCCTTTCTCTTCTTTTCTCTTAGCTTTTATACCTGAGCAGACGTTATATGCATGGCATACCTCTTTGGTCATTTTGGGTCAGTTGTCCTGGCTATGTCCCCTCCCAAGCTTTTGCCCACTCCCAGCCTCCTGTTGGAGAGACAGCACTGATGCTATGCCAGTGCTGCTCAGCAGGAGCCAAAACACTGATGTGCTATAAACACCTTTCCAGCTAGCAATGCACAAAGAACAGCACTGTGAGGGCTGCAATGGGAAAATGAAATTCATCTCAGCCTGACCCAAATCAATACCATAGAGACAAATCCTGGTACATATGCTTACATACATTTATATATACATTTGCATGCACATTATATAGATATGTAAAATTAAAATCAACTACTTGAATAAGGAAATATTCCCTCAATGAGAATTTAACAGATTAAATATTTGAATAGCAACATTTTGAAATCACAGTCTTGCTCTTTGTCTTTAGACTGTTTTGGAAAAGACTGTTTTGTTTAGTTTTTAATATTTTGGTTTATTAAACCTTCAAGGTGAAAAAAACCCAACCATAGCATAGTGGAACATAAAGAAGTAACCATAAGCACTGAATAATTAAGAAATCAATAAACAATTTCACATTTCTTTGGTGTTCAAATGACCTTCCTGAATTAGAAGCTAAGACAGTGTACACAATGCAAAATCATTAGGTAGGTAATGTACCAAGTAAATTTGAGTAGGCTGGTAAATTTTGATTTAACTATCTTAACTGCTTTGATAGGTTAACTCTAAAGATCATTGAATCAGTCAGACAGTAGTTCAGCACAAGACAAATAAAAGGCACCACTTAGAAAGTAATACACACGCAGAGAAAATATCAGTGAGTTGTGGGAGGTAGGTGGTAAGAGGATGCTCTTTAATGATTCTTCTTTCCAAAATCTGTGATATGACCTCCTACTGCTGAAGACTAAGGTCAGACAAAGCCTAAGGAAAGCCAACAATACTTTATTTTTGATGAATAGAAATATTGTCTAGTTCAGAGTTCATGTGAACAGCCAGAAAAATCTTATGTGCCTGGGTCTGAGAAAGGCAGGAAGGAATACACCTTTGTCCTGCAGCAAGAACAGAACAGCCTTGCTGGGGTCTGAGAAAGGGTTGAACACAGAGTTATCACTAGAGAGGATTGAAGGGGAGGTTACAGCTTCTTTTTTGTGGTAAACCACCAGTTCTTTTATCAGAGGTGCTTTATATGCATCAGTATGCCGTGGATGGGTATCTGCACAACAATTGGAAGTTGATTTTTGTGACTGAGGTCAAAAATGTCTGCTTCTACTGAAAGAATCTTCTCCTCTCATGCCATCTACCTGAAGCAGTCTTGTTAGGGTCAATCTACAGAGCAGCTTTCCTGCCTTGTCTTTTATATATGCCAGCCCAAATCCAGCCTGCCTGTTCTTCTGTAGCTGGGCATAGTATTAAAGATTCAGTTCAAGGACACAGAGGCTCTATAAATTGCTGAGTACCCTTGGCTTATGGGCGCACTCAGTTCCTCACAGAACAAATCCAGCTCTCCCCCAGGAATATAAATGAAATTACCCCAAATGTCTCACCATGTATTCAAATCTGTCATTCACTCTATGTATCAGCTCTTCAAATAACTCAGTGCTCCTCTTACACAAAAATAATCTTTCTGAGGTGGTGACAAGAGGTTTTCTTTTTTTGAGATAAAGGGTAGCACTGAGAACCTGTGTTCACTTTTTATCTGCCCTCTTTGTGACAGTTGTGTTGATGAAGTCTACAAAGCAGCCTGAATTGAAACTCAACCTGATAATTTGTATCTTGCTTTCTTACGTATCATTATAGTTCATCATTATCTTCTGAAAGATTTTCCATTGCTTCTGAAACAAGTTAAGTCAGCATTCTCTCTCTCTCTCTCTCTCTCTCTCTCTCACCCCCCACTCCTTGGGAAGCAGTACAGCTGTCAGTATGACAATCTAACCACAATATGTTACACCCACTTAGGTGTTTGGAGGAAGAACTAAATGAATTTAGCTGTGGTTCTGTGGTTGATCAAATTTAAGTTTATGTTAGTGCAAGTCATTAAGAACCAGAGCAATAAATGAGTAAAATAGAAAATATCACTTTAAAAAACGATGCTATACAAAATTAATCATGAAGATTATCAGTATTTCTAAGGACATTACCTTCATTATCAGCTCTAGGAGTACTGAGTTAATACTCAGTACCTCTTTTTTTTGCTTTCTCAAGTCAATAAAATACTTTTAGCACGTTTAGCATGTTTCAGAAAACAGAGTAAACAGAGGCAAAATGGATTATCTACAATGTACCTGTTTGGCCTAGGAAGTCTGACTACAAACCATGTCTGCGAGCTACTCATTACTGAGAACTCCCTCACTGACTATGTAATCAATTTCAATAGAGATTGATTGTATAAGTAATATGCCCCCAAACCTACATGCCATTTACACCTTTTATTCAGCATCTTTTAGAATTAAAACAAATACTAATATAAGTCATAAATCAAGAACCCAGAAGTCAATAAGAGTTCTCTTGTCAATGCAGAGAAGGAGCTAGAAGCCCCTAAAAACCTAACAAATTTACTTGAGCTTAAAAGCTTGAAGATTGCTTAAGAGGTATTGTGGACTTATTTAAACTCAAGTATAATTCTGGGTTTGTTGATCTTTTGTAGAAATAAATCATTTTATTTTTACATTTGTCCCTCAAAAGATGAGAAATTCAGCAATGTATCTAAATAAACTTGTGTGTAAATGACAAAGTCTGAGTCATGCATTGGATGCAATAACTGGAGAGACATGCCTGTGAAAATCAGCCAGCAGTCTTTTCCAAATATGCAAAGGATGAAAATCCCAACAGTAGTGCAAGTGTAGCTTGCAAGTGCAAGCTGTGTACTCAGGCAGTCAGTTCATAAACAATCTGCTTTGTTGGCAGTATAAGTAAGAACATAACAATAAAAAAAAAGCCACACTGCAGTGCAAGAAGAGCTTCTAACTTACTACTCTTTGGACAGAACAGTGTAAACATTAACACTTCAGCCTCTGCTCACTGTCAGAATTTTTTTTCCATGTGTCTATCTTATATTTTCACCTTTTGACCACATAATGAGGTTGACTGGAGCAAATTACATTTGACAGAGATCTTTCTCTGACTTGAGAAAATATAAAAAAGCTTACATTATGCACTGTGACCCTAGAAATCTTTGATTCTGGCTTTTGACCTAAACTTTTAGATACCAAAGAGTTATATACTAGGAACACCATTGAACAGGAAAATAATGATATAGGTTAGTACTGCTACTGAGTAGGATATTGGCTGAAGTTAATTAGATCTGTGATATTTTGTACATTGATGAATTCCAGCTCCTATGAGACAAATGTCCATGGATTTTGTTAGAGCATTTGTAGTTGGTGTCCAGGTCTCTCCTCTTGATTGCCAAGACATTCAACGCATCTTCTGCTAGAGCTCAACTGTATTCATGCGAACAAACCACTGTGTGTCACTTTCCCAACAAGTGACTGAACCTGGAAACTCCAAATCAAGAATTTATTTGGATTTTGAGCATGAAAGCCAACCAATCTCCATCTTATTCACCTATCTTTTCTCACCTTTATTGCATTGTCTTACAGGAAATCTGAACAGGTAGACAGTTGACATAGAGAATTTTATAACCTACTAAAGAGAGAAAGTATCTAGTGATACAACAGAAGAAATCCTAATGGCTATGAAAAGTGTTGTGTCTTTTTCAGACATCTACTTAGAGCATACAGTATCTTTGTTATCAGATCTTTGAACTAAGACTTCTTCCATACACTTGTATTTGGATAATCTGTTTGCCATAACAATATTAAAGATAGTGATTTCCAGTCTTGTGGTATTTTGCACTCATATTACATGTGACAATTAAGGTATTCTAAAGCTGAACTCCAGTGCAGCAAGATGATGGGCATCTCTTCTCAAGTGGCTTAAAATTTCTAAGAGATAATAGTTTATTTTAAATAAAATCATTGTTCATCTTTAAGTTAGAAATTTCAGCATAACTTACACAAACTTCTAAATGGCCAGGATTTAAATAAGTAAAAAAAAAAAAAAAGCATGATCTATTAATAGCAACAAAATAAATTTGTTATCTCTTTTCATGAATATCAAGAAAAACTGCAAGTTACTTTCTGGTTTATTCAACAGCTTCATAATTAACCATACTACTCACTTCTAGAAGGCACGGAGAATGTTTAACAAAATATTATGGTCCCCACAGACAGAACTTTCATAGAAACCCAGTGGAGAGAAGGGAGAGTTGAAGGACATTATTGATCATTGTTAGGACTACTGATTCTTCCATAAGACTGGAGAGCAAAGAAGAGGTGAGAAGCATTTTTGCTATCAGATACTTATTCAACAATTCTAGGAAACAGCAATTCTCATTCACATCATCTGCTTCTGCTGTGAGAGTGGCTCTGAGAATGCAGCCATGGGGAGGCATGTTTTGATCAAGTCCGCTTTCAAAGTGAATGAGATAATGTTGGAACAGCACCTTTTAATCAGAGCAGTGGGATTCCATTGAAATTGAGTACAATGCAGCTGCAAGTTAGTATTTCCCTAAAGCAGGTGTACACTTTTCTCTTTGAAACCATGTACAAAGCCTACATCTCTGTATCCCAAACCAGGCCTCAGCACAACCATGCATTATCTTTTACTATATGCCCTTTTGTCTCATTTTCCTTCTGCAAAAAAGACATTTAGATATGTGCCAAAAATACCTTTCACTAGCATAAGCCAAATTAATTTTGGGGTTGATTTTTCTTTTTTTTTTTTTTTTTTGAAAGAGGAAGGCAGGTTGAAAGTTAAATCAATCCCTTGCCTCATTTGCCCTTTATAGTTAGTATCACCTTTATAACGTAGAAGAACACAAGGTAGAGGATTGTGTTATCAAGTAGGAGTAGATGTTTTGGGAAAAAATGAACCAATTGAGTGATGTTAACCCTACATAAGCCAGTGCTCTCTGTTGCTTGTTAGTAAAGGTTGTACTGTTAGCTGTGTTTTTGTGTACACTGCATAACACATTAATTAGCCGTAGCTAATGCAGTTATGGATGGTATAATGATTGCAGAGTGCAATGCACAGCTTCTGGAATTCTCCCTAGGAATGAGAAAGTTGTAGCTACTGAGAGGAAACAGAAAAATCAAAAAATGTCTTCCAGCTTGAATTCAACCAGGGCAAAAAGGAATTATGGTCACACTGTTCATCTTAGTTCTTTTTGGAGTAGAGTTTTGAGATTCTCTTTCAGGGAATGGAAACAGGATGGACTTTTCAGATGGTATGGGCCTAAACTCAGGTGGTCCGACTGCCTCTTCTGCCAATTTGTCTTGCAGAAGGAAGTTTCATGTGACATATCTTTCTCTGTGTGAAAAGGGTGACTTACTGCACAAGTGGTGATTTCTGTAGTCCCTCAGGTATGAAGCACAAGACTAGCAACAGCAACACAGGCTGTGGCTTGGGACTGCAGATTCAAAGGAATAGAAACTAGTGTGAACCATTTCCATTGTCGTATGAAGGGCAGATCAATAATTTCTCATCTCTGTAGAATGACAAACACCTTGCAACAGCCTTGCCTGAATTTCACAACCCCAGCAGCAGAAAATGGTTCTTTACCTAAGAAATTTAACAGCATGAGATTTTTATCTCAAGAGCTATAAACTCCAGTTGTGCTTTCACTTAAATTTATGGCTGAAAGTTTAGAGACTAATAGAATGGAAAACATGAGTGTCTCAAACTTAAAATAGATAGCTGGCCTCCACAGCTGGAAGTGCAGAAAAAAATCTCTATTAAAACAAGTACAGCAATGACATATAACATATTCTTGTAGTGGGTACTCACCATCTCATTAAATAGAAACTTTAAATGAGCAATCTATTGCAAAAAAGTAAAGGAATAAGTCAGTGATGTGCAGACATTACAATAGGTTTTTTTCAATTCCTCACTGAGATTATTGAGAAATAGGAAAATAGAACACAACCACGGAAGGCATAAGATAGTTGAATAGTTGTTCCCTTATTTCTTTATACCTCCCAGATGAAGTAAACCAGAAGTGGACATTAATGAGATCTTCTTAAGAAATAGGTGGAATATAAAATCTTTGAAGTCAAGAAAGCGAATACATTCTCTACTACTTATAAAACTGCATTTTCAGTTAAATTGAAGGATCTGTTGAACATATTTTATTAAAAGGCAGGAGGAGTGATGGGAGTGAGAATGTATTGAAAATTAAACAAATGGTCTCCAGTGAAAATGCAGTTTTTGACATCTGGGAGTGTAAGAGCTTAGAAGCTTGTATTAGATAGTGGACACTTCAGCCCACACGTGGGATCAGCCTTATCCAGATATTCCATACAGGAGGACACTTAACTTGAGATACCAGCTCAATATGCCCACAAGAGACCCACAGGTAATAGGTCACAGTTTTAAAGCTACGTTTGCCTTGAAGCAGGATTTAGAAAAGAATGCTTCTTTCTTATGAAGCTTCTATTGGAATTTTGTATGTTAAATTAACATTATTCCTTGGGAATTTTTAATTTAAGATTCTACAGGCTCTCTATTTTATAATTTTTATTAGACTCTTGGTTTACTTTGCCTTCACTGCACCTCTGAGGCTTAAATGCAATGACTGTTCCTTGAATCTCTTCTCCCAGTATAAGTGATTTTATGGCACAAGCATAGGAAATAAGTAGAAACATGAAATGAAAAACATTTAGCAGAATATATGTAAAAAATAACAGATAGAAAGGAAACAGGTAAAATTAACCGTAAAATATATGAGGCTCCAACTCAGCCTTATTCCTGAAAAGCAAGCCTAAGTTTGACTAAGGAAAGGAACTGCTTATAATAAAACAAAAAGGGAAAGATTTTTCTGATTGAGCTTCATAGAAAAGGTTCAGCTAGTGACTACCCTCTTAAACAGGCAAAACTGGAGGGCAAGAGACCTGGATATTTTAAATGTATATTTCAAGATTAAATGAATTGTGATCTTTGTGTGCAGATTTTTAAAAATCAATTATGAAGAAAATCCAGGGGACTAGTTCAGATTTGGGTGAAAAATTTTAAAGTGAGTACATTAAGACAGATAAATTGTGTCTGAGCCATTTAAATATATGTTAATTACAAAATGAAGTGGAATATATAGTAAAAAAAACATTTTCAGAATATGCTTTAGAGAATCAGAGAGTACCTAGACTAAAATACAGAGTCTCAAAATCTGATTCAAAATCGGCAGTAATCAGTGAAAATATCTGAAATAGTACTGGCTTCAGATAAATAACAAGTAAAACTCCCATCTACTTCAACAGACTTTTAGAAACATCCTTTCAACTCCCAGTAGAAATCAGTGCTGAGTCCTACTAGACTTAGTCCTTGTCTAAGGACTTACATTTCTACCTTTTTCTTCCCTTCTCCTTCCCATTTGCAGACAGATTGTCTTATATTCACTTTTTCATTCCTCAGCTTTGTTCATTTCGGTTGTTCCCACTCAACCATGTCACATCAATTTTTCTTGCTCCGTCCTTTCTTTTTTAATTGAAAATTAAAAATAGTAACTTGTTTATGGTCTTCTGTTATTATTTTTTTGTTTCATTTACTAATTTCCAAATCAACTCAATGGAAGTAAATAATTTCAGTTTGGATTTACTCCAACAATTCCATCATCTCTTAATCACATAATTCAACTAAACCCTTTAACTCACTCTTTTATCTATGCTGTAAAGAGCCTTCCCATAGATGCACACACCATGCAGGCACAGACAGTTTTTAAATTCCATCACTTACGCAGTCATTAGGTATTCCACTTTAGATATGAAAACAACAGAAATTTCAAACATTTATTTAAAAGCAAGCTAATATCAGGACTTACTTTAGTACTCCAAAGCTAATTCTATTGCATCCAAAGACCATTTCCAGTTAGATTTTAGGACAGACTTTCCCCATACACAAAAACAGACATGCACCTTTTCCTCCCTTCAGAAAACTAATCCACAGTGTAATGGGACCAAGTAGATAAAGAAATCATGGAATATAATTTATTTCTAGAAGTGTCCAAAAATGGACAAACAGAAGTCTATTAGCTGTGTTGAAACAAATCATCCGCTCACTGCAGTACAGCAAGGGAGTTTTTCAAATACCTACTACTGCTTTATATATTTCTACAGGAATTTCAGGAAATACAAAGCTGTCAATTTCCAATAAAATTCTACTTTCCATCCTCTCCCCCCACCTCTTCTTTTTTTTTTTTTCCTCCAAAAGACTGAATTTTTTTTATAACAGTGTGAACAATTAAAAATGCTTCCTACACACATGCTGTATAATATATGGTCTTTTTTTTTTTTTTCCTACTGGATTGATCCCAGTACTCTAACACATGGGGAGAAATTGATAGATTCCACAGTATGCCACTGTTCACATAATGATGGTATAAGATGGGGAAGATATACACATAGGAGTGTATTTTGAATTGTTAGTTGATAAGTAGACTTTAAGAATGTGTATAAGAAATGCAGATTTTCAAAAGCAAATATAGAACTTAACAAAGTGACAATTTACTGCCCTGTGATGTGATGTCCTCTCTTCACATAAAAACACAACATTCAAAAATCAGACAAAATTAAGCTTATCATAAAGATAACAGTTCAACCTTTGAGTGTAGCTATGCTCGTTTACTTGGCTGCAATTCCCAAAAGATATGGCAAACACCAGTAGTTATAATGTTTCTTTTCATGAGTTAACAGCCATACATCACTAATCTTGTTTCACATAGACCAAAACAATTCAATCCTCTCTGAGGTCTGGTTTAAAACAGTCATCTAGAAAAGAAGGATCCTATAGCCCACTCTGATACTGCAGAATGCACAGAAGAAATTTTTCAGTGAAGTGTTAGATCTAACCACAAACAGTTATTCACTGAGATAGAAGAAAAATGTCATCCAACCTGGGAAGTAAACTTCAAAGCTGACAACACCTTTCCATTACTTGCTCATACTCTGTTTTGGTGATCTTGACACCATTTCATCTTTCCTGGCTTGACTGAGTAGTGATTATAAAGCCCTTAGGAAGTAATTAAATATCATATATACAGAAGGTTTTGTTCAACCAGTGAAACCTCACTATTCTTAATGTTTTTCTATTATTCAGATAAATATCATTGACCAATATTCTGGTATTGGTAATTTAATATATCATACCTATCAAACTGTGGAAATATAGAAGCCTTCCTCTTGAAGGGTGAATAGGTGAGCATAAATAAGAGCTCTCTCCTTATTTATCTTTGTGTGAACCTTCAAAGACATCAGAGCTCCAAATTTTGCAGTTTCCAGCTCCAAACTCAGCATTAATGTCTTAAACATGAACATATTTGTATAAAATGATTTGCAATGGCTTGCATGTTTTATCTTACAACAGAGAATTAATACATCTTTGGAACTTTAGTTTCAGAGCAGGATGATTTATTAATTAATTTATTTAGTAGCTCAATAAAACATTCAAAGGGCAAGTCTATGCTTATCAGAAGTAGGCAGCTTGTAGAGATTGACATGATCCTAAGGCTTTCAATACTCAAATTTAATATGTGCTAGCCACAGGTGTACAAGAACTGCAATTTGTGTAAGCCCCAAGAGAATTAATTATGTGTTAAGAAGAATGCACATTTTACTATGTAGCATACAATACAGAAAAATTACCATGCATCGGATTTTTGAGAGACAGAACTTTAGACAGGTAATAGGTATAGTTGTGCACAGATTTATTCTGAAATGAACTCCCTTGAAGGCTTATCAAAAGTAATACTTTTTTTTCATTTAAATACATTTTCTTCATAGTTTAGTTTAGCCTCTGAAAATGCTCTGAATCCAACTATTATATGAAGGTATTTTAAGAAGTCTCAAACTTCAATAGACAATTAATTTTGTTTATTTTACTGGAAATATTAGGCAAAGATTAATTTTACAAGACACCAACAGCTCTTTACTGCAAAGCCAGTGTCCAACGGCACTAACAGAAACTGACTTTGAAATATCTTCATGTACAGAATGATTACATAACTTCATATTACAGTGACAAATGAGATGAAAATTTGAATTAACATTCTCCATAATTGTGGTGGGTGGACCTTGACTGGATGCCAGGTGCCCTCCTGTTGCCTTGCTCTTTGCAGCTGAAAATTGTTATTCCCTGGTAGGTAGTTTTCACAAGGTTACTTTTCTGTAAACATAGCCATGTTATTGTAACTCTATCTTATCACACACATTCCTTTCTCATGGACACAGACCTTTGATGGACATTTCCTTTAACCACTGTAGTTAAGGGAGGAAAAACTGATTTCCTCCAATGAATAGTGACTTCCAAATGGATATAAAAAATAAAGAAGGTGGGTCTTGTGCCCCTTCCTTCCTTTCCTTTGAACCTGAACACAACTGTCTCTGGCTCTTCTTTCTGCGCGCCACCAGCATCACCCTCCAAGCTGCTTTATCACTGCCCTTCTCAGCACGACAGGACCGGGAGAAAATACGACAGAAAAATACCCTTTTGGATGAAGAAAAAGGTAGTTTAATAAAGCAAAAGAAGATGAAAACAAAAATTTCTTTTCTACTTCCCAGCAGGCATTGTCCCAGCAGCCATTTCCCAGGAAGCAGGGCATAGCAGTTGCTCTGGAAGACAGACATCAATACCAAAGCTTCCCCCTACTACACTTTTCTCTTAGATTTTGTTGCTGAACTGATATCATTATGGTATGGCATATCTCTTCAGTCAATTTGTTTCAGCTGTCCTGGCTATTTACCCTCCTAAGATCTTGCCCACTCCCAGCCTAGCAGTGGGGAGGTGAAATGTTGGAGAGGCAGTGCTGATGCTATGCCAGCATTGGTCAGCAATAGCTAAAGCACTGGTGTGTTACCAACACCTTTCTAGCTACCATGCAAAGAACAGCACTGTGAGGGCTGCTGTGAGGAACATTAACTCAGACAGACCCAATATAAAATTCATGTGGCCATCACTGCTATAAATATCATTAAAATGTATGACAATTGTGGCCTTGGGAACTAGTATTGTACAACATTGATTTTGTTAGGTAGTGTTTTTCCATTGTCTTTTCCGTGAATTTGGCATTGATATGTGTGTAAAGATGTGTAAAGGTATGTTTGTTATTCCATGGAAGATATGGGTTACAGATATCAGAAAGATTTGGCTGCTTTCACCAAAAGTCTGTGAATTATGTGAAGATGGTATGTAGAAGCACAGGTTGGAAGTAAAAATGTATAATTCAGTCCATTGTAGTGGAGATAAACAAAGGAAAAAAAACACATCAATTTAAAAATAACCTGCTTGTCAGAAAATATTTTCATGAAAACTATTTCAGAACAAGAGTGTTAATATGTTCTGAGAGCAGACACAAACCTGGATATGTTATACAAAAGAAAAATGATCTATGGTTTTGGAAATGCACATTATGAAGCAGTAAGGAGGGAGAAATCTGAATCTAGCTCTTGAGCTTGCAAAAACACCGAAAAGTTTTCATGTCATTCAAACGTTCGTGGAATTCATGTCAATGTATTCTTGTGTCCTGTCTGAAATGCTACAGTGGCTATAGAAGTCCATGGCAATCACTAGTCCATTGTTTGAGCCTTGTTAAGGCCTACTACAGACTACAATCCTCAGAGGGTTTAGACTAATAATCTCTTACTCTGTCATAAAATCAAGGTTTAGCTGACAGCATGTTTTATTTGTCACTATATTTTTACTGAAGTTTTCTTCTAGGTTCATTTAGTAACAAATCTAGCTCAGATTTTCTTGCTAGGAAGTTGTCTGTGTTCTGAGGATAACACTAAATACTAAGATGCAACTTATAAATATAGGCTTACTTGTGGCTACTGTTGAATAGAAATTGGTCATTTTTATGCTTAGCCTAAAATTAGGAGCTAAAGCCATAAAAGCTCATTTTGGAAGGTATGATTAAGAGACTGACAATAAGACCTGCAGTATCTGGCCATCCATAAATCTGATGGTGTTGTAGCTGTTGACTGGTGCTGTAGGTGATGACTGACTTCAAATACAAGGTCTTCAATCAGAGGTAAATTTAGCAACCAAAAATATCTGTTCAGAAATCTGGGAAAATTAAATGCTAACATTCACACGCCTTTTCCAGTCTATCCTTCTCTTTAACATACTGAGTTCACGTGAAAACCAGAAAACTTTTCCAGGAATAAAAGAGACCAGGTCATGCATTCAAGTAATATAATCTCCCTTTTTTTTTTTTTNTCCCTTTTTTTTTTTTTTTTTTTTTTGGTGGCTGCATATTTTATTCTAATTTTCTATATCTGTCAGGATGGGCATATAAAGAAAAAAATTGTACCTGTGGCCCATAAGAGCTCTGCTCCCTCTTCTGGAACAAAATTTGTCATTATTCTATGACTCTGTGAAGTCCTAATGTTTAGAAATGGTGTAGCTGAAAATGTCCCATCTGCATCTTTTTACGATGATAAGCTGAGGGAATTGGACCTGTTCAGTCTTGAGAAGAGACAGTTGAGAGGGGATCTCATCAATGTCTCCAAGTATCTGAAGGGAGGGTGTCAAGAGATTGGAATCAGGATCTTCTCAGTGGTGCCAAGAAATAGGGCAAGAGGCACTGGGCAGAAACTGTCTCACAGGAAGTTCCACCTGAATATGAGGAAGAATTTTACTGTGTGGGTAACCACGCACTGAAGCAGATTGTCCAGAGAGGTTGTGGAGTCTCCCTCACTGGAGATATTCAAGAACCGTCTAGTCGCAGTCCTGTGCCATGTGCTCTTCGATGACCCTGCTTGAGTAGGGACACGACCCACCATGGTCCAACCTTGCCCATCCTGTGATTCTTTGTCCTTACTCACTTTCATAAATATATCTAATGAGGCTGATCTTTGGCATGCCTAATCTCTAGCTCATCAGCAGATACCGAGAATACCCTCCCTCTTACTCTGCAGTTTCTACTCTTATATATTTGAATCAGATACTTGCTGTGGTAGAGCAATAAGCAAATGTATTCAGAGAAAATTGAAGGCATCTTACAAATCTTTTGAGGATTAGAGAGACTAGCAAAATGACATTTCATTTGTGTTTAACCCCCGTAAGAGATTTTGAGCTTTCATGGTGGATTCGCCTAAGTGAACCTAAGTCACATCATCCTCAGCTGTACATCATTCTGCAGTTTCACAGTGTGAGGGTTGATGCAAACATTTTCTTCAGTACACAGATACATTCCTCACGCTATTTTGCTAATTAGTCCCAGGTTAAAACCAAAACAAATGTTTAAAACAAAAATGCAGCCAGGATTTCTGATATCGAGCTTTCTACATTGATGCAAGTAGATAAAAAGCACCTATAGCTGAGTAGTTGAATATATGGGCTAAACTCAAGGTTTGGTCAGCTTAGTACCTTCAAAACACAGAAACTGAAATTTTCTAGGTGTCACAGCAAAACAGAAAAGACCAGTTTATAAAATTTAAAGCTGAAGTCACAATTCTTATCAAATAATTCTGTTAGAAGAGTTTTGCTTCAATTGTCTGTTTATGAGTTAATTAAGAGCTATAACTATTTTCCCCTATATATCTTTATGTAATGGTGTGACACACAGTTTCTAAGAATAGTTACCTGTGAGCCATTTGTTGAGTACTTGAAATTCAAAACAGGAATCATACTGAATTGAAGTTATGTTGACACTGCTGTTTTTGCCTGATTGAAAATGTGAATTATGTTAGTGAACTCACTTTACATGACTATCCTCTTCTATTAGCTTAGTATTATCTATTTCCGCAAGAAGTCCTGCCAGAAAATGTCATACTTATAGATAGTGAAGACATATTACAAAGGAAAACACAGGCACTGCTGAAGCCAATCTACTTCCTAAAGCTGATATCTGTTACTGTCTCAAAGTTTTCATTTTTCAGCTGCTGTTTCACCCATACTTCACCCAACATTCACCCAACAGAGTTCCAGCTCCAGATGCAGGATTCAAAAAGCATCTGAAAATAAAAGGATAGAAAGGGACAAACAACAGCAGAAACATTTTTTCTAAAATCTTGTATATAAATGTTTCATTCCAGCATTGTAAAATTATGATTTGCACCTTGTGGTTAATTTGATATTTGTAAATGTTTCTTCAGAAAGTGGGAGCTCACAAAACAGACTCTTCTGAATGAAGATTGATATTAATTCCTTCTCTGCATTCTTTCTGGGACGAAAAGATGGACTTCAGCCACTTCTAAACATGGAAGGAGATCACAGTTTTTACTGTAATATAAAGTTGATGACATTCATACTGTAATCCATTAGAGGCTGAACTGAACCATCAAATTCATTTCAATTGTAATCCCAAGCACTTCAAATCCAGTTCTCCATAAGGGAAATTTAAATACATTAAGTCAGTCAAGATCTCCAGCCCTTCATTGTGTATTTAGAGATCTAAAAAAAAAAAAAAAAAAAAAAAATCAAAGAGAATATATTATATTTTTACCAGGTAAGAATTAATCTGAACACCTGGGTGAAAAGCATTACAGATATTTTGTAAGTTCTGGCAGTTCTTCACTTTACACAACAGACAATAAACATTCAGCATCTATTTTATTGTTAGCTCCTATTGGTTTCTTTTTTATTTCTGCAAACACATGAGCTCTTAGTTAACATTTTATATTAGTATCCCTAATTACACTCATCTGATCAGCATGTAATTATTCTGTGTATAAATGCAAATACGGTTTTCTGACATTTAACTTTGTGCACTAGTGACGCATGACACACATAATGCCAGGAAATCTAAATCACACTCAGGTTCAATATTCACTAAATGTTCAGGAATAGAGGGTAATTCAAGGTGTTGCTGTACACTCCTTCAACAGGAAGTGCAGAAAATACTACTTAATGATTGTGAGACAATCATTTAGACATAATTTAAATTTCCAAACTTAAGATCTCCCAAGGCATAAGAATTGGAATTGTTAATAGGGTGATTATTTTTGAGAGCTTGCTTTTATGAATGCTGGAGGTTCACTTAGAACATGTGAAGGTCATTGAAACTAAGAGCTATATATGCTTGTCAAAAGACTGTTTTTGGCAATTATGTAATATTTAAGAATACTTTTATTCTACTCCCAAAATATCTACCAGTATTAGATTTATGATCTGGAAATTCCAGGATTTTCAAAGCCATCTACAGAAAAACAGAGAATAAATCACCTGTAAGTCAATAGCATATTTGTGTACATTTTTCCTTGTTTCTTTGGATTTCAACTGCACAGAGTTTTAAAGTATATTTAAAGAATTTTTAAGATTTTGGTGTTTCAATTTATTCTGTGCCTTTTGTGTCAGTCTAATTTATTTAAATCTAGCTGCCCTCTTTCCATTCACCAACTCATACTGATCCTGAAATCAAGGATCATAATCCTTAAAGACTTATTTCTCTCCATCCCACTCTTACTGGGAAAACAAACAAACAAAAAAGGAAAAAAGACTACAAACAAAACCCTTCCCGATGATTTCATATGTATGAAAACAGAGCACTTTCCTAGCCTGTCTGGAGGGAATGTTCAAGATTAAGCAAAGTGGTGCAAAGGAGGTGAGTCATTGCATTGTGTGGCATATTGTTAATTTTCTGCCTTCATATACCAGGAATTTGACTGAGAAGTTAACTTCAGTGACACCATCTACTCCAAAAAAGAAGAAAAGTATATCAAATTCCTCCTTTCTGCTCTCATCTTTACAATAAGAAGAGGAAGAGAGCATGTATTAGAATTTAGTTCAAAAGTAGTAGTTCCAGTCTTCGTCTCCCTGAGTTCAACAAAGCCTCTCAGAACTCTTAGTTCAATAGAAATTTGCACAAATAATGTAGTTCACTCACATTTCAAACTGGACAACAGTCTTTATAGTACAACTCTCTAAGGAGGTTCCCATTTTGCAGTCTCCCAGTATCCATGGCACCATGAAAAATTTTGGTGCCTTAAGAAAGATTATTTCTTTTATATGGTTCTTTAGAACTAACTGTGTCCATTGGTTTTTCACAAAGTATTGAGCTGAGCAGTAGGGGAAATCAGCAGCAATTCTGTCTATACTAATGAATTAAAAGAGTCCAGAGAACTCATCCCTGCTCTGGAATTCAATCATCTCTTCTATTGAAACTGAGGATATGGTCCCTTGAACGGTGTAGTCTGAGACATGTGAGGTCCATATCTGGAAGTTAGAAGGGACCTAGGGTCATTCCTAAAAAGGTGGGCATTTTCCCTCAATTTGGAGAGTCAGAGATTTGCCGTTCAGACTTGAGCGTTTCCAAGGCAGTTATCCCTTTTTTCCAGAGAATACTCATGCACAGCTTCAATTCACTAGAGGGCTGTGACACTCTGGGTCAGATGAAATTATCTGAAAGGAGAGTGTGAATCTTCCCAATGGGAAATGTGGCACAATTAGTTTGGAAAATATTCTGGAGTACATAGAGAAACCAAAATAGAGTGTGATAGACAAACATGGTCCATCAAGTAAGAGTGTGGTTCCAAAGAAATGCAGAGAAAAAGTACTTGACAAAGTCTTCAGAATGGCAGAAAGGATTTTCTTGGTATGTTCTCTGCAAGAAAAAGGTGGAAGAAGATCAGTCTTATAATTGTCTTCACCTTGTGAGTTCCACCTCTTATGAATAAGTAGTATTTATTTCTATAGACATAATTTATTTCTTAGTTTCTTTATAATCTCTCAGAATGTAAGGCAGTCTAACTAGTAGTATTAATTACAGCATTAGGTGACTCTCATTCTTATAACTGTTGTTTCAGTGATACAACTTAAATGATGAACTTTATTGCCTTAATATTTCTTATTTTGTACAGACTGCTATACAATATACAAGCTAGGGAAGACAGAATTAAATCACCTCAAAAATGTTTCAATTTTTTTCCCAAGACGGATACTTTTTCATTTCTTTTTTTGTTTTTTTTCCAAAACAATCTAAGCAAATTAGTTGAAATTGCTGAATATCTACGTGAGACTTTCCCAGCTTCAATATTGAACAAGAAAATAAACCCATTCCTTTTATAATCCTGCACAGAAAAGTATTAAGACATAAAAATTATGCAATTATTTTTGGAAGGCAAGAATATAATTTTTGTCATGCTGAGGTGTCACTTTAAGCCCAGATTTTTCAATTGTAACATGTATTTTCAAGGTACTCAGAATTCATCTGCTCTGCCTATATTGTTGAACATCAGCATGAGGAACATTAGAGGGGTGATCTAAAAATCCACCTTGTGAGCTACCTGCTGACCAAAAGAAAATAATGAAGGCCAGGACAAGAGAAGGATTTATCATTCTATTTCTTTTTGGAAATGACTTTCAGGCTAAGGCCTAGAAGCTGCCACACAGTGACCAGAGGAAAAGGATAACCTAGAGACTTACTAAAAGTGCCTGTTTAGGAAAAGGTACTCTTTTTACCTTTGTGGTGGTTTGAGGAGTTTGGGAGGTCTAGCTCTTGGGGTGTAGTAGGGGCCAAAAGATGGCTCCTGTAAAGAGCTTCCAGAAGCTCCCACAGCTGTCCAGTCAGGGCCTATCTCGGACGGCTCCTGGGAGATTGATGTGCTGTTTTCCACAGTTGGGCCAATTAGGAAGGACAGAAACGCCTCTGCGACAGTATATTTAAAAAGCAATCTCAACAGTACGCACACGCGCCATGTAGTCACGTAGGTGTAGGTAGGCAGAGGAAAAGGAGTATAGCAAACAACTAAGAAAAACAAATGAAACATCAGATATGAGAGCCAGCAAACTCTGCCAGTCCGCCAAGGAGCGGAGCAAAGAGGGAGGAGGTTCCTGAATCATCGGAGATGACACATCTTCATCGCCTGTGGTGAGAAACTGGGAGTGGAGACGGTGCAGAAGGAAGTGATCTCCTACAGAAGGGGTTTTGGTCTGGTGAGGAATGGACA
>VZRZ01000647.1:104291-117920 GCA_013398175.1 Climacteris rufus
GAGGGCTGTGAGGCTGTTGAAGGGCGGGGAGATGAGAGGACAGCGGAGAAAGAATGTTTAGGAGATGTTCCTTTTTTTTGCTTGCTCCTTTGACTCTGTAATAAATTCACTTTATCACTTAGAAGCACTGGCCTTGTCTCAGCCTAACTTTGCTCCTCTGCCAGCATTTCTTATCATGGTTTAGTAACACAGTTTTGTTCAGGAGTGGTAAAAAAGCAGTTCTAGTGGGTCTTTGGCTGTTGGCCAGGGCTAAACCACTACAATCTTCTAGATCCTGCCTCAGGAACTTTTTATTTCTTTTATATTAAAAAATAAACCCAGTACTATAAGGATTAGTTCTAAACCTTTAATGCTGTGTTTGCTCACAATTGCTGTTATTTTGTTACTTTTCCTGTCTAATGCAATGAAACTTCCAAAACATCTTTGCATTTTGCAGAGTGGCATTATCTTATCACTTCTACCTATTCCTTCTTCCAGCAATTTCTGCTACATACTGTCCTATGTTTGATACTGAAGGAACTTCCCATGTAGCTGGAAAATACATTTTTATCGCCATTTGGGCTGAAGGAAATATTAATCCATTACATGAGAGATGGGAGCAACCACCATAATTGTTTTCCTGGCTTTTTAAGAAATGACTTCTGCTAAATTTCTTGGAGTTTTCCATTTCTGTTGGTGCATAGTTGGTATGTCTGGGAGTTCTCTCCAGGTTTGATCCATCAGTCACATGATCATACAGGGTGAAGTTAATTTGACTAAATACAGCCAATATATTTACTTATGCTACCTGAAACACACAGTGCCAGCATGTAAGCCAAAGACTTCTAGGGAGTCACATATGTCTCTAGCACATAGTATTGATTTGGTCAAAGGAAAACATCTACATTTTAATTGACCTTCAAAAGCTCTCTTATTTAGCCTTTTGGAAGAAATGGGTGCTTTTAAAGCCTAATTCATAACATGCTAAGGGAGACACCTAGATCAGCTTCATAACTCAACTTAAACACATCCTGAGAGTCATTTGCTTTGTTGTGGTATTTTTCTCTCTCAATTTATTTTAAAGAAGCCATATATCACAGGCTTCTCTGCGCATCTTTACAGTGTCCACGCCTACATCTGTAAATAGGACAAACTCCAGCCCTGACTTCTGGAGGTGGTTCTTCAGCTGGAGGATGCCAAGTACCTGTAAGAGATGGCCTGAAAATCCCTTATCTGCCTCACAATCATCGACAGAGACTGAAACCCTAAAAGAGAACTTTTGCACTAAAAAATCCTGGCCTGGCTAAGGTGGGACATTCGTCAAGTGTTGCCTGCAAGGTGTGCCCGCTGGAACATGCGGAGAGGACTGCACTGAAGCAAGAAGAAAGATCAGTCCTGAACACTCCCTCCTGAACACAGTCAACGGGCCTCACCAACAATAGTGGCAGATTTCCTCACCTCTTGGCCAGTTGCCCCCTGCTTTCGCAAAGACTCTAAAAGACCTTTCTGAATTAACCCTATGGAGATCTCCCCACGGACGACGGTGAGCCTATTGGCAGGACCACAAGGGCTTCGTCTCATTCATTGGTAGCTATTCCCCTCTCCCCTTCTCTCTCTCTCTCTCTTCCTCTACTTTCTTTCTTTCTTTCTCTTTCTCTCCCCCCTCTATGGCATAATTGTGTTGTTGGCACTCAATAAAGGTGCACTATTTGATTAAAGTTGAAATCCCCTTTGTGCCTTTTGCATTTTGAGATCGTTAACAAACCATCACAACCCCCGCGTGTGTTAGGGGATTGTGACAGTACCCATGCTGGGGTGTGTGCAGCATTGCTCTAGCAATTGAAAGAATCAAGCCTAGAGGAACTTGCACACTTCCAGCAGTAGTTAACCCAGATGGTTTCTGACACTTCATGGTTTCTGAGTTAGGAGACCTCAGACCACCCAACTCTCTTTTTAGGTACAAAAGTCTTTCATAGGGTCCCACAAAACCTGACCACAGAAACCATAAAGTTGATCTTTGAGTGATGGACAAGGTACAACTGATTTCACAATCCCAAAACAATGTCTTTTCGTTGAGGTGCTTTTGCATCTTTTTGCATCAGGTGTACTGCATTTCCTTTGCAACATGGTCTGAATTATCTTCCTTTCCAAACAACACTGAAGACAGGAGGCTTTAACAGCTACCAGGTCAGTACTCATTTTTAAATTTATTATTTGCAGATCAAGGAACAAGCAGATGTTGACAACTTTGTTAGAGACCTCACAGGAAATACGGCAAAATTTAAAAGTTTAAAGTGGGTTTACTGAAAGGAATAAATATATAATTAGAGTGCTATTACAAATCATATGTTCCAATATTTTATTTCACAGCTACATTGACCTAACTATTTCTGGTTTACTTAGAGAAACTTGAGTTCACAGATCATTGACTGCATGGCCTACAAAAATCACTCAGAAATCATTATGCTTTTTATGTTATACTAGTTTACACATAAAGACATTAAGACACATTTGGGAGTGGAATAAGTCAAGCTAGGGCCAGTAAAGGTGTCTGAGATGTATGGCAGAATTTCCATGTAATAAAATCATACAAATGGTTAAATTATTTAGTTGGGAAAATAGAAATATTGAAAGGGAACTGAATCAGGTTATCAATACAACATAAAATGTAAGGGGGGGAAAGGAAGAAAAAGCAGTTACTATAATCTGGCTTGTCCTGCGGTATATTAAAACATCACAATGTCATAACACAAAGTAAATAGAAGACAAATATGCAATGTTTTATATAATATGATTTTACATCAAATAATCTTAGCAAAGAGGATTAGTACTGCAGAAAAACATAAGAGAATGGATTTCAACTAGATCTTAAAAGAAAAGAGAGATAATTTTATACTCACTAATAACATTTGTAACTATAGCAGCTAAAATAACGATAAGGCTAATCAGACCTCTCTTTGTGGGGTATATTCTGATACCATGCTGCAGTCAGGAAGGAATTATTTGTATCCTATGTAAACTATAATTTAATGCAGCTGGTTACATGTCCTGTGGAGGAAGCTTCTGCTAAAATTTTAGGTGAAGGCGGTACTAAAATCACTGCTTTGCACAGTGACTGTGAGCTAGAATAACCATTCTTAGCAGTGACATCTAAATTTAGTTATGGGTGAGAAAGTTAAAACACATTATTGAGAACAACAGTGTAGATTATTTTTCCTTGGAAAATGAACTATTTTACTTAAAAAAGTAAAAAGATAAATAGCTTTAATTTTAGTTTGCTTAACTTTTATGTCTTAAATTTAGACTTTTACATAAAACTTGTAGAAAAACAGTAAAATTCAAAGTAGCTATGGAAAAGCCACATAAAACTGGAAGGATTTTGGGCCTATGCACATGGCTTGTACTCATTATAAAAGCATGATTTTCTGCAATTTCTTATTGTGGTAGTTTGAGGGGCTCTGGCTTTTTGGGCGAGGAAGGGGCCAGAAAGATGGCTCCTGTGAAAAGCTGCCAGAAGCTTCCACAGCTGTCCAGGCAGAGGCTGTCTCTGATGACTCCTGAAGACGGATATGCTTCAAGCCACAGCTGGGCCAATTAAAAAGGAAGGTAACGCCTCTGTGACAACATATTTAAGAAGCAAACATGGGAGTACGCATGCACGTGCCATGTAGTTGTAGGTAGGCAGAGGAGAAGGAGTACAGCATGTAAAAGAAACAACAGATATGGACAACAGCAAAGTCAGCCAAGGAGAAGGAGGGAGGAGAAGGTGCTTTCATCATCGGATCTGAGACATCTCCGCAGCCTGTGATAAGGACTGTACCAATGCAGCGTTTCCTTGGACCCTGACGGTCCACGAAGGAGCCAAGATCCACCCTGCAACGGAGCGGGGGGGGGGTGAACTCCTACTGTGGTCTGGTGGGAATTGACATGAATAACAAGGCCTTTGCTCCTGGGAACTGAAGGGAATCAATTGAGTTTAAAAAAGCTTTGTTTTATTCCCACCCTGAGATGGACCAGCTCGGCCTTGAGAGGATGAAAGAGCAGCAGCAGAACTAGGCGGGCTGCCTGACAAGGGGGAAAAAATAACTTGTGGAAAAATTGCCACAGTCCTTGCGAGAAGGGAAAAAGGAAAGAATTGCCTCCCCTCCAGGTATTTTGCCAAGAAGAGAAAACATCTGAGGACTGAACTGACTAGGAGAAAACCTCCCCGGTTGTCTTTACCTTCTGAGAGAAAGGGGGAGGGCTGTAGGGGGCGGGGAAGAGAAAGAGTGTTTTGGGAAGATGTTTTGCTTGATCCTTTAACTCTGTAATAAATTCACTTAATCATTTTTCAAGTTTTGAGCCTGTTTTAGCCTGCTTTAATTACAGAGTTTTCTTCTCTCTCAGTATCCTTATCTCAGCTTGGTAACAATTCCTTTCCCCTGTCCAGCTGTAGAGGGGGGAGGAGTGACTTTTTTGGGGCCTTGGCATTCAGCCAGGGCTAAACCATGACTCTTATAAATATGACAAAAACAATAGCAGCATAGAAATGCTATGTTGAAAACATGCAAACTCAAAACTGAATTGATGCTGAAAGGTAGGATTTCCACATATTTTTTTCCTTGATTAAGTTATGTTGTAAGTCAGATTCTAGAAATCCAGTTAATTTTTCCTTTTAATTGAGCTGGTCTTTCAAGCTGTCAAACTTACAAACATTCCTGTTAATTAGCTTTGCTTTTTCTCTCACTGCTGAGAAACGTAATTTTTACCACCTTCAGAGTAAAAAAGAAAAACAGTGATCCCTTTTTTTTTTCGTAATTTTGCAAAGTTCGGTATAACACTCTGTACAGATATAATCATCCAGAAAGTGCTTAGTACCTTTCTCTGGTACATGAAAGACTGGTCTTGACATGCTACTGGTCTGAAGAATAACAAAATCTAGCTCTTTGTCAAAGCTTTCAACTCAAATGTGTCTCTCTTTTTACAAATGGAGAAACTGAAGCACAGGGTGGTGAAATGACTTGCCAAGGTAACCAGACAGATGGATGTCAGGAATGTTCCTAGAGATCAGGCGTCCTGGGTTCTGTTCCTCTGGGATGTGCGCATAGAGTCTTCATTGTTCAGAAGATAAAGTTGTCTGACAATCAATCCTATTGAATATGAAATTTCAATTTTGTGTTGAAAAGCAGACATTTGTAAAGAAATATTTATTTCTTTGCACTTCAGTAACAATAGATTTACACAGCAATGGGTATAATTACAAGACAAGAAAAGTTAAAATTAGGCTACTGGAGGCAGTTTCATGGTTTATGAAGAAGGTGTTTAGGTAACGGTTTAAAAGTCTTTGTTTTGCAAAGTAAGTTGGCAGTTACTATGCTTATATATATAAGTTACTATGCTTGTATATATTCTGTGTCACTTAGGCAAAATATGTGGAAAACACTGTGAGTCAGACTGGGACTTCTCCTTTGCAAGGAGAAACATGAGAATCAGAATATATGTGCAACACATATTGCTTTTTCTGAACAGCTCCATAAATATGCATCTATTTAAAACCATGGGGAGAAAGCTTAGCCCAGATCAGCTTCAACTCAGACTCTGTGCCATGTACTGAGCATCTTGGGATGAAAGTATTTCTGTGGAAGAAGCTGCTCTACCTCAGCAATAAGGCTCCTAGCTACAAACTATTTTCTATTTTCTTCTTGGGAGGGGGGAGTTCTGTTTCTTTCATTCACATGCTTGAATTGTTTGGCAATAGACAAATTTACATAAAAATATGTGGACTGGAGTTAATGCAACTCCGCTTACACAGTGTGACTACTGATCACAGTAGGATCACAGGGTGGCCTAATGTAACACTATGATCACCTACAGCAAATAAATATAACATCACAAACATATGTAGTCAGAACCAGGAAAAGCAGAAGCAGTCACATCTACCAAGGGAAAACGTTATTCAAAATTCTTAATGGGTGAGGAGATACAGGAGACTGAACAGAGGTGCTTGATGCTCTTATAGACACCCTAAAAATTTCATCTGACCCCCTGATGCCCCTCCAAAAGGTGGAAGTCACTGTTAGGTGCTGTGTTATACCTGCCACTCCTGCGTGAATGTTTTATACAATGTATGGCATCTAAAAAGACACCAGTTACCCATCTTTGGCAACTGAATTGCTTGTCATATTTCTGTGCAGAGCCCTGGAGAACATGCAGTCAAAACATATGGAGCAAAAAAAATCTATCTACATTTAATGTGGAGTTCAAGTAAGTAAGGCTGTATCTAAATTGCTTGGTAAGTGTCTCTGTGGCAGGCTGGCAAGTCCTGATCCCCTTATCATTTAAGTCAGAGGCCTGTTAGCAGTGCAAAGGGGCGGCTTTTCAGTCTGCACACCTGAGTTTCCTTTCCATAAAAGAAATTGTAATTTTTTAAAAGGAATATATTTGTAAATTTAAGATTTTTTCCAAGGAAGGTTTGAGCAAAACGTGTTTTTACTTCATGCTAAGAATGTGGCAATTGAAGTAGACTTCATAATTTGGTTCAATTTTCGAGAAAACTGTAGGAAAAATGTGAGCAATAAGACTTGCCTGTGCGTAACATGCATGAAATTGGTATTCATTATCCCAGACTGTCTGTTGCACAAAAAGACACTGATCTAATATGTGTCAGGCCATAATATAGAGAATGGAAGATTGCTTGCGCTTTCCTCTTCATGGCTGCTTTCTCAGTACTTTCAATCAGATTTTCTGGCAGCAACTTAAGCAGCAATAAAAGTATAACACAAATTTCTCTTCATTTCAAACTGTTACAACAACAGATTAAAATTCCATACTTTGTCAGCAGTCAAATAAAGCAAGTAAACCTAGGTAGTGTGAAAACACTGCACAGTCTGTGAACACTAGACTAAGTATAAAATACATATTCTAAATAAAGGTAATTCATCAGTTAACTGTAGCATACATCTTATGCAATCTTTAATTTCAGGTTGTTTAGATAAATCAAAAACTTCAACGTATTTATGAGCATGCAATTTCAAGACAAATATGAAATTACAAAATTTAAATGAAGCCTATTAGGCCTAGCAAAGGTTAATTGATGGATTTATCATATGATGCTAAAATGTACCAAGAAACAATAAATCAAATAATAATGAATCCAATTCATATTATAAGGTCCTACATTTATTATAAATTTCCAGTGCACTAAATCTTGAATCCCAACAAGAAATTGTGCTTCTCTTGTATATCTTTGTTAATCAAGTCCAGGTTTTTGCTGATCTAAACAAACAAAACACATCAATCAGAAGTCCAGCAGAGTTCAACCATCAAGAAGATAAGCATATAAGCAGGTATTGAATTACTTAAATGACAATTATATAAAAAGTAATTTTCCTATATGTTGACACTATACTGTTAAATTTTTTCATTTGTTCCACATGCAGACACTAAATGTCACAGGAAAACAGTCTAAAAAAAAAAAGAAAAAAAAAAAAGGAAAAATGAAAAAAAGCTTGTGCTTAAAACTTAACTTATTCCAGTTCTTATGATGGCATAAACACAGATCATGTGTTTTACCGCGACGCCTGTTATTACGGCTTATCCCGGTAATCAGTCGAAGACGCAGAAATAATGAGAGCCGGACTTCGGGCTGTGTTCAGAGCAAGGGCGGAAAGGGGGCAAACCCCTTTCGTTTAATTCTTATGTACACTTTTAGAAATCACAGATCATTGGAGAAAGTTAACACTTCCGTCTCTAACTATATTGGTTAAAAGAAGTGTCCGTCAAAGGGATCTGTGTCCATGGGAAAGGAATGTAAAAAGATAATTTTTACAACAACATAGCTATGTTTACAGAAATCGTCCTTGAGACTGTCTAACAGAGAAAACTAGCTATTTTACAGTGAAAAATGGGCAACACATGTGTAATCCTGTTTTTGATTTGCAATCAATTTTTATGTTAACCCAGCAAAAATATAAAACAATTATAATAGTATCACATAAATCATATCATTATTTTAAGCTTCTTTCTCTGTGAAAGTCTTTATCTTGTGCACTGTAAAAAACAATGCATTATCTGAAAATCTTTATTCTCATCATACTTGCATTCTCTCTTAGAGCACAGTTCGTACTAGGACTATGTTATAGTAGCTGAATAAATTTCATGATCTCAGTAACAGAGCAAGCTGGAAAACAACAATTCTCTTTTACAAAGATTTTTAATATTTAACACTGGACTAAAAAGTAGACATTTTGTTTGTCTGTTTTTAAACAAAAATGTGCCGGACTACATGTTTTTAAAGTACAAAGAATCAGTTTAGCTTTACCTCCTTCTATCTTTTCCTTTGTCATAAATGACTGGAAAGCTTAGGAAATGAAGCTCTCATTACAAAAACTTCACCACACTACTTTTTCCCCACCTACATTTCAACTCAAATGAGAGAATGTGCTACAAAGAAATACATTGAAATGAAAATATTCTGAGTACTGGTTACAGTCTCTACCCCTTAAAACCAAATAAACCATGCAAACAGTAGAAAGTTTTTAAACTAAACTTTTAAATAATTTATAGTGTTTCAACTTCAAAAAAATGATCTCCCACAAGCACTTAATGTAAAATAACCAAACGATCACATGGGTAGAGGAAGAGAAATTCTTTGATACTTATTCACTGAAACAATTCATTTAGTGAATTTTCCAGTGAATTTTCCAATTTGCTTAATATTCACAGTACTTTGTCATTCAGATAAGTATTTCAGGTTTAATTCAGGACAGTATTATACATATTTCTCTTCTCTTTCCCCCAGAGATTAAAAACATGAGATACTGAGTAGCTTATCTGCCTAAGTTTTTAAATATTATAACAGATAGGAATCATACAGAATGGGAAATGAGCTCTTCCAGTGTATTCCAACACCTTATGGTAAGTTATGTACAGTCTGTTGCATTTACCCAGAAGATTTGGAATATCTTCATTAGCTTGTTTCTGACAACACAGCATACAAATTCCTTGATTCACTTCTGAACTAAAATCACCTGTAGATGATTCCTTTCTTATGAAAGAATTATCGCTATGACATCAGTTTCTAATGGTTCACTTGGAAAGGCAGCATTTTCAAATTACCCAATATTTATATCTAATACAAAGTTTGTTTGAATTTCCTTTCTCTTAATTCATATCCAAATGGGACAGATGGATTTCTTTTTACTGAGATGCTTCCTGAGGTATTTATGCAACAAGGGTTAATAAACTATTTCTTGTTTTCTGCATATTGACATTCTAAAGCATATATAATCATGGCTCAGCTTTTCCTTTCAAATTGTAGAAGCTTGTTTTTGTTTATGATCTGTCTTGAGTCTGTATAACAGACTGTCCAGGCCATACAACAGTTTGTTTTCCAGTCTGCTTAGATGATGTAGAGTTATCTGCAGTTGTTTGTTTATTTGTGTTTCATCTTTAGGAGAATCTGGTATGCACCAGACAGCTCTGTTTCGATAAACCATTTTATTACAGCTTGGCATTTCTGTCTTAGTGTTTTCTTGTACTTTCTTTCTTTGTTTCACAAAAACTAAAGGAAACCTGGCCCAGCCTTAACATTACTTTAGTGTTATGTATGCAATGCTTCTTACTATTTACAAGCTTGTTATTTTAGAATGCTGTTACAGAGAATACTTTTAGCAGGCTAGATATTTCTTCCAATACCTCACTTGTAGTATATCAGGACCCTTGTTTTGTGTTTAAAACCAAATATTGTTCAATTGTTAGCAATATTAATACTGTTAATCAAGTTTATAAAAATAAATTAGTGCCAATAAATAATTAAGGGTAAATCATAAACCATCCTTTCAGACTTATTTTAGAGTCAATCTTTACTTGTTGTTTGTGCAATGACAGTATTTACACTGGGAAAAAAAAACAAACAAAAAAGACTTTAAAAAGCCCCTTATCTAAAAAAAAAAAAAAAGCTCACAACAAACCAACACTCAAATGAAGTTCAAATATTTGAGAAATTAAAGTAATATCCTAGTAATTTGTAAATTATTCATCTAGACCTGGTGAAATTTACCTGAGAGACTTCAACCTGGTGAAGCAATACAAAATATTAGTGCAGGACAGTTAAGATCAGATTATTAATAGGACAAATACAAAGGTTATCTAGAAGAAGGAATATCCAAGATGTTATATGGCTGTAATTATATTTTCAAACTCAGAAATAATCTGAGACAGCTTGTCTGTTGGTAAGGATACAGAAGAGAGCAAGAGGCTAAGTAACAGCCAACATGGATTTTTCAAGAACTAATTATGTAATTTCAAAGAAACTTCAATAAGTAGTAAGGGAGAAAAAGATTTGTGGTCATATACCATAAGGTAAGTAGTGTATGTGACACTGCCACACATAACATTCTCACTACAAATGAGTGAAAATTCATGTAGATCAAAATACTGTGGATTGCATGCACAATTACCTAGAGATTCATACTGAGAAAATAGGTATTGTGGTGCAGTGTCAAAACAGAAAGTTGTGTCAAGTGGTGTTCCACAGAAGTCTGTTCTGAAACTGGCATAATTTAATATTTTCATTAATTATATGAACAGTGAAATAGAGGCAAAGTTTATTAAATTTACAAATTATACGAAGCTCAGAACAGATTGAAGCACATTGAAGCATAGGGTTGGAATTCAAAATGATTTGCAAGAGGAGAAAATAGCAAAAAGTTAAGAGTGCAATTCAAAATGGGAAAACAACAAAATATCACTTTAAAGTAGATATAAATTATCACATGTACAACATTGAAATCAATGAGTTAGACAGCAGTGATGCTGAAAAATACCAAAGTAGCTGTCTGGTTTAGCTATTCATAGTGACTTCCTAGCATGGCTTGGTATACCCTATAGCATTGTGCCTGTCCTGCAGGAAAAGATGTCACCATTGGCCTTTTGTCATACCCTGAGGTCACATCTGCATGTCTCAGGTGTGCTACAGCTTCTCAAACGACCATGAGCATCTCAGCTCACCTGAAAGTGGGCATATACACACTGTCAAGTGAACTGCTCTCTGGCCTATACGGGGCTTGATTCAGTGACACGCAGATCCCATGTCAGGAAAGCACAGGTTTCTCACTAGTGTTGTGTCATACCTGGCAGTACCATCTGGATCTTTCAGATACATCAGGTATTTCAGATGATGTTAGGCACGTACATGTGGGCAGCTAAATCAGGCCTTACATTTCCAGTGACTCTTATGGGTTCCCATGACTTTGTTGTCTACAAATACAGCATTTCAGCTCTGTATGTGTGTGTGTGTGTGTGTGTGTGTGTGTGTGTGTCTAACAGATGTGACAGACACATTTAGACATTTAGGCTTATGCAGTTTGAGAAGAATTCCACCCTGACAGAATGAACAGTCTCCATTTGGCTACCTCATCAGGACTGAGAAAATGTATAAGGAAGTAGAACCTAGGAAAATTTCAGTCCCAAAATACAGGAAAGGTTGCAAACAAAGGCTGAATTCTTTGTCCGTGTAGCAAAGACAAGAAATACTGCTCCTAAATTGTAGAAAGCTATATTTAGTTTAGGCACAACTTTTGATCTGTAAAGACAGTGAAATTTGTCTTGGAATATTATAGAATTTCTATCAGGGGAGGTTCCCAAAAACAGTGGCTGACATCCTGCAGGGTAGCCTGGCACCATTGTCAAGAATCAACTCTCTTCTTAAAAAAATATTCCTGGACTGTGTGTAAAAATATTGTAATGGTTTAGGAACAGAACAGTATTCTCCAATTTGGTGTTCCCACTAAAACTGGTCCAAACCATGTGCTGCTTGCTCACTTCCCCCTGCTCCTTCCCTTCCCCTTGCAGCAGGCACAGGAGAATTGGAGGCCCAAAAGGCAGAGATCACAGATTGAGGTAAGAACAACTTACTGTAAACAGCAATGAGGCAAGAAAGTGAACAATAACAGCAACAATATTAATAACAAAAGTGTACAAGAGCAATTCACATGCAAATGATCACCTCAGAGCCCAACAATATTCTGGCCCTGAAGAGAGCCTTTCCCCCATCCCCAGAAAATGACCTGAAGTGGTATAGAACAACCTCCAGGTCCTGCCCATGCCCCCTCCTGACTACTGCAAAAATTAACCCCGTCCTGACCAGAACCAGGACAATTACAATGTGCCACATACTAACAATTCATTGTAACTCGTGTTAACACATGCAACTGGAACCAAGAGCTCCTTATAATATGACCTTGTATCATTTTTCAAAATCCTGTTTGTAACATGAAATATTCCTACAATTTAGTTAAGACTTAGGAGCATCTGTGCACTTTTTGAGAACTTGCTCCTCCTTCTGAAAGACAACCTTTAGAATTCCCTTTGGGATTGTATTTTTGGTTGCCATATCATCGTTTGGGACTCAGCTGTCTCTTATGCCAAAGATCAGCATGGTTTGCACAATGCTTGTTTGAACCTGTACCTGTCGTTTACTTTCTTAATGGAATCATCATCTACCTCTGTAGCAAGATCCCTTCTGAACCAATAGCTTCACAGTCTGACTGTGTCTCTTACAAGGATTTGCTAAACTGTAGCTACTAAGCAATGTAGGCTCACTGAGCTGAGCATCTGCCAGGAGCTATTTGGCACACGCTCAGGATGAGACTGCTACAGAGGCAACGTCAATAGACAAATCAACTTCTGCAGTAAATGTGTGTCCCTTGCCTTATCTATATGCTGTGTCTATGTGAATTTTACATGCAATCTGGCCAGCAAAAGTAGAGAAAGGCATTTCCCTGTTGTCTGGTTCTTTGTTGAGTTTTTTTCAGCAGAGTTTGGCAAATCTTCCCACAAACTTTTTTTTAAGTACCATGTCTCTGTCTTCTTCTTCAGATAAAAGATAAAAATTCTATGTCCTGACCTCTAAAAACGCTATAGAGCACTCCAGTTAAGCACAAAGGTAGTCCTTCTCTCCGGATAAGCATAAGCACAGTGCAAGATGCTGTAAAGCATTTTCAGCAAATTTAGAGTGTTAGCGAACCCATCCTTTTGCTATGCTGTGTTCTGAAGAGAACTGATAAAAAAAATTGAGTTTTAAAAGCACATGCAAATTCTGTGGATGAGTTCAGCCCCTGAGTGTATATTTTTCTTGTGATTAATATCACTCAGGCATTTTTTCTAATATTGATCTTCCTCCACAATCAAAGAGGAAGCCAAAAAATCTGGGAAACACTTTCCTTTTGTAATGGTGACCATTCTTTATGTCTTCATTTAAATACTTCTCCAACAAAGAGTAGTCTCTCTAAATTTCTCTTTCAGCTGCTCCAAGAAAAATGCATATGAATTTAACATACAAAATATTGAATATAATTTCTGACATGAAATTAAAGCAGTAATTACCTAACTATTGTTTTTACCCCAGCTCTAGTTAGTTAGCAGAGGAATAGCTCCATTGCATTCTTTTCCTAGACTATAATTTCTCTACCTGGAACATCACAATTTTATTAAGAAGTTGACACCAGCTCTTTCATACGAAAGCCAGAGAACAACAGTGAGCAGTCACTAGAGAGGCATGGCACATCTTTGTTTTTTCAGAAGGAGAACCCAATACAGGAAAAAAAAGGAAAAAGAAAAAAAAAAAAGAAAAAAAAAAAAAAAGAGAGAGAAGAGAGGGGGAATTTTTTT
>VZRZ01000647.1:127976-138668 GCA_013398175.1 Climacteris rufus
TTTTTTTTTTTTTTTTTCTTTTGGTTGTTTTTGTTTGCTTGTTTTGTTTTCAGAGTTTTTTTGTAGTTTAAAACTGCAGCAACACTAGCTTCGCAACCAGCTTCCTGATAAGATTTATTCCATCATTTCAGGAGCATATAATTCTAGAAATAGGAATTTTTATGCACACAAAAATTCTCATTCTGCCTTATTTCATTTATTAAGCTGACCATTTTATCAGATACATAATTTCTTATTACTGACTCATTATGCCTGTCTGCTGAAACACAATCTGCACACGCTACACACCAATATTTTTGGCTACTATTTCTTTATATTACGTTTACATTAAAATGCCAACCATCTGCTTGTGGTTGACAGCATCTAGGCAACTCTTTCTTTTAAATCCCCACATTTTATTTCACCCTAATTGGGTGAAGCATGTAAAACACATTTTACCTCTTTATACTGTGCAATTCATTTCATCTAACCTACATGTTTTAACATTAGACAAAGTAATCTGTTGAGCACAATTTATCTGAAACATCCTAAATATCTGTTACAGAATGAGATCAATCTTTGATGATGCCTTCTGTCTCCCTGACATAAGGAAGGAATAGGTGAATAGTTAGACTTAAAAGATTAACTTCTAACATTTGTATTGGAGTACTAAGCATAAGGTTAGAAGTGAAGTTTCAGTTAACTAAGACTGAGAGATAAAACAGTTTTTTAATCTTCAGCCAAGCATTTTATTCATAGTTTCTCTAACCTATGTGATGTGTACATCAATTATTTCAGAAAAATATTTTGGTGAATATGGTAAAATACTTTTAATAGCTAACAAACATCAACAGACAGAGGGTTTGGTGCCTGTTCAGAGGGGGTAAAGAGGAAAAATAAGTAGAATTAATCAGTTTCTGTATAGAGTCTTCTCTCTCCCTCAGTTTTAGAAAAATTGGCAAGGTAAGTTAAAGCAGCCCTCAGGCAGCTTAAACTTGTGCCATAAGCTTTTATACAGAAGACTGTCCAAAGTCTCTCTGTCCCTGGCAATATAACAAGGGTCACATTTACATGTGGGTGACCTGCTTCTGAATGACAACTAAAATATTTAGAACCAGACAAGAAAAAAATAATAGTTTTCACAGTACACCTCACATCCTTTACAAGGTTCATTTCAAGAAAAAGCACTTGTTTATTAAGGACAGTGCAAGGAGCAGACTCCCATGCCACAGACAGATCAAAGTTCCCAGGTGCAGCACCATGTACACATAGTCCTTGAGCCCAACAGGGGTGATCGCTTTGCTCTCTCACTCCATTTCAGTAGCTGCAGCCACTACAGGAGTGGGGGAAACAAGAGATGTTTGTGTCCCTTTATAAAACCAGCAGCAGCATTTCCTCCTCCTGCAGCCCTGTCAGCCTCTCAGCTGTGACGCATTGGCTCAGTGTTCCTATTAGGGGCTCTGGGCACTCGGTAAATAGTGAGCATTAAGGGATATAACATGCAGCAAAGTCTAACAGTGTTCATGCGTCACTAATTACCATAATGAGAAACTTGCGGCACATCAGCCAAGAAGAATTTGCATTGATTGTTTTTTCCCTGTTCTTCAGCTAGAATATGAAGAATTCCCACAGATCCCCACTTGACCTTGAGGGCTTCTTCTCCTCTTTCTGTGTGTAGATATTCCTTAGTGGTGCATGTAAGACAGATGAATAAACAGGGATTTAACCCCAGAAATGATTTGTCTTTTAATAGGCTTTCCTAGAGTGTGTATGTAAATTCTAATTGTGACCAAAGGAAAAAAAAAAAAAGTTCAAATTTCATCTGATCTCAGTTGGCACAGGCACATGGAAGAGCAACTGCTGTGTTTACATTGCTCCTAATTCACTGTAAGGCCCTGCTGCATGTTAGCTATTGATTTTAGATGCTTCTGCTGTTGATTACAAAGAGTGACTCATTAAGTATGGATTCCTACTCCACTAATACAGGGTTAATATTAGAATTACTTGAAGATTAAATGTTCATGAAACACCACTATTAACTAGAACAACTTCTTAACAACAGGGTGTTTTGTTAAAACCCATCTTCTGTGATAAATTTATGCTTACTGGAGACAAGGCAACAAAGAAAGTTTTTGGAGCACAAGACATGATACTGAAAGGCCTCCCAGGCCATTGATTCCTATCCTCTGCTCTAACAGGCATTTCCTGCTTCCTATAATCCATTCAAAAATGTATTAAGCTCCACTTTAAAGCTACTTAAATTGTTTCCCTCTGTTACTCTTATTGGAAGGCAGTTCCAGACAGGTGGAAGGTGGCTAGACAGTTGTATTGATTTCTAAATTCCCTGGAAATTCTATTTATAAAATGTTAATCATTTTGTTAAGGATTTCCAAGTGGGTGTTTCTGATGGCTCAATACATAACAATTGTTCTGCTGATAACAATCCTCTGCGTGTTTCATTTATAATGATCCATTTTATTTTCCTTGTAATAATAGCATATTGCCATTTCATGCAGCTGTTACACACACTTTATGAGCGTTCCACTGCCTTTTTTTTTAATATAATTGACTCAGTCCTTTGAGTTGCCAAGCACCTGATTTCTGATTTCAGTGAAAGAGCCTTAAGCAATACTCTTAGGTAACCACTGTACCCAAGGACCTTGTTTCATCATATAGACACTACTTTTTTTCAGTCATGTATTTTACACAGATTCATACAGACTGGTTAGGATTGAAAAAGGCTTCTGGAGATCATCTAGTTCATCTTTCTTGCTACAGCAGTTTGCACAGGATTGTGTCCAGGCTGGTTTTGAATATGTCCAGAGGAGAACCACTCTGGGCAGATTGTTCCAATGTTCTGCCACCCTCACAGTAAAAAAAGTTTTCCTCATATTCAGATGACACTTCCTACACTTCACTTTGTGCCTGTTGTTCCTTGACCTGTCACATGGCACCACTGAAGAAAGCCTTGTTCCATACTCTCGACATCCGCCTGTAAGATATTTATATGCATTGAAAAGATTCCCTGTTAGTTGTCACTTCTCCAGGCAAAACAGGCCCAGCTCCCTCAGCCTGAGGGAGATGCTCCAGTCCCCTAATGACCTTTAGAGCCCTCTGATGGACCTCTGATGGACCCTCTGCCACCGTTCCTTGTCTTGAACTGGGAAGTACAGAACTGGACACAGCACCTCAGATGTGGCTTCACCAGGGCTGAGCAGAGGGGCAGGATCAGCTCTCTCCACCTGCTGGCAATGCTTTTCCTAATGCATCCCAGAAAACATTGGCCTTCCGGGCCACCTGGACACACTGCTGGTTCATGGACAGCTTGTTGTCCACCAGGACCACCAGATCCTTCTCTACAAAGCTGCTTTCCAGCAGGTCAGCCCCAGCCTGTACTAGTTCATGGGGTTACTCCTCACCAGGTGCAGAACCTTGAATTTGCCTTTGTTGGACTTCATTGGGTTTCTCTCCAGCCTGTTCAGGTCTCACTGAATGGCAGAACAGCCTTCTGGTGTGTCATCCACTCTTCCCTGTTCTGTATCATCTGCAAACTTCCTGAGGGTGCACTCTGTCCCTTTAACTAAGTCTTTGATGAATAAGTTGAACAAGACTGAACACAGTACTGACCACTGAGGTGCACTGCTAAGCTACAGGCCTCCAACTAGACTCTGTCACTGATCACAACCCTCTGAGACCTACCATTCAGCCAGTTCTCAATCTTCCCCCTGTCCACTCATCTTCTTTTCTCTACATGCTTAGAGACGACATCCTGGATGAGTTGTTCCATCACCTTACCAGGGATGGGGGTGAGACTAGTCAGCTTGCTGCACACCCTCCTCACTGCCCTAAGGATCTCCATTTCATAGTTACTTCAGCCAAAGCTTCCCTTGAACTTCACATTCCCCAGCAGCCACTCCTTACTGGTGAGAATAACAACACCTCTGCTCATAGCTCCTCCATCACTTAGAGAAGGAAGTTGTCATCAACACATTTCAGGAACCTTCTGGATTGCTTATGCCCAGCTGTGTTGTCCCTTCAACAGACATTGGTGTGGTTGAAGTTCCCCATTCAGACCAGGAACTGTGAACATGAGGCCGCTCCCATCTATCTATAGAGGGGCTCATCTGCTCAGTCTTGCTGGTCAGATGGCCTGGGGCAGATTCTCACTATAACATCACCTCTCTCTTCCCTCCCTTTAATCCTGACCCATAAGGTCTCAGTCAGCTTCTCATCCATTCCCACATGGAGCTACACAGACTCCAGCAGGATACTGATATAGAGGGCAACACCCATTTCTTGTCTCTCCAGCCTGTCCTTCAGAAAGAGCCTGCAGCCTTCTGTTCCAACACTCTAGTAATAGGAGCTACCCTACCGTGTCTCCATGATGCCAATAAAATCAGGGGCCTGTAGGCATGCTCTGTCTCTATGCACAGATCTAATTCATACAAAGTCTCGCTATAGTATTCCTAAGATCATTGTGTTTGGTTTAACCATATCTTTAACAAATATAGGGCAGTTTTAAATATCTTTTACCCTTAACTACAAAGTCCACATTCTGGTTTCAGTTATCTGAGTTTAAATGTGGATTAAAAAGTGAAAAATGAATTACTCTGGAACTCATGTTCATTTAAAGAGAAGTAAAATTTAGCCCTGCTTGTTTTAAAACACCAGAATATGATAAGGTAAATGCCATGTACAGTAGCAGTGTATTCACTTCCTGCAGTCACACTTGATGTCATGACTCATTTGACTGCTCCTCAACTCTGAAGTGTGGTTACAATGATGACACGTAATCAAGAGAGACTGCCACTACATCATCCCCATGAAAGTAGGTTCTTACTCCTGTGTTGCTTCTTAGCTTTTAGGATTCAAACTGATCCAGCATTTGAAGGAAGCAGTGCTCTTACATACGCACATGTTTCTAATAGAAAACAGCCATTAAGAATGCCATTGGGAAACAACTAAACCTACATATCAAACTTCTGTGTGAGTACATTCTGAATCTCACTGGTGTATAGAACACCTGATGCTTTATACTGTTCCCTTTCTATATCTGTCTCTGACACTCCTACCACTATGCATAACGAAATGAAAACCTGACCCCTCTGAAGTTAATGGAAAAAAGACCTCCTACTTTTAATGTGAGTTATTATTTTTCAGTAAGGTCACTGCATGGATTGAATCTTTGTGCTACCAGCAAGTGATGTCCCTTGACTTGAAAAGGACTCTGCAAACATGTAGATGTTCATGTTATTATATCCTGCTGAAGGATGTGAATATTTTACTTTGAAAAACAGCCTTAAAAAGTAACAGCTAGTAATATATCTCATTGGACTGCTGAGAGATCATTCATAGACTACAAATTAATATTTGTACTGTGAAGCACCTTTGGATCTTCGGATGCAAGATGATGTGTTTAAATGCAAAGAATTAAAATTAATCTCTGTATGGAATTTTTGAAGAATCAAAAAGCTGGGCAATACAGTTTAATTAATAAACTAATACAATTAAAAGTGCTTAATAATGTACAAATTATACTTCTCAATGGAGACCAATATTATGCTTAGATTATAGTCAAGATAATATTGTTAGTAGAATAACTGAGTCAAATTAATCATGACTAAAATCTAATTATCACAAGGGATCATACTGTTACCATAGACTTCACAAACCTTTCCTTTTATCTTCTTATTACAGCACCAAATTTCTCTCTCTGTGCAGAGGGTGTACAGGATTTTCAATTTTTAGTATCTTCAAACTGCTGCTTTGATATTCTAATGCACATCTTATGAATGACGGGCCTCAAATTAATTTTTTTCTTACAAAGAAGAAACTACAGACAAGGACAACTGTTTTCAATTGTATTATTTACAAGGTGATAATATGCAATTTGTTACTTGTCAAAACAGTGGGAATTATGTTCTCATTCTATGTTAAATATAATTAGCTAATATTTTCCAAAGGATATGTAGACAGAAGAGGTGTCTCATATTTTTAACTTTGTTGCAAATTTCATTGTTTGCCTTCATTTATTCTTGCCCCAAGAATGCATGAATTCAAGCTATGGCTCCGGTATGCGCAAAAGAAATCCATTATAAAGAATTTGATTTCCTCAGCCCTCATGTTCAATGTATGTACATATCCATGAAGATCTATTACACAAAATAATTATGAATTAGGTTGTGTATAAAGAAGTATTACATAAATTTTATTCTGGGATTATTATAAAAAATCCAACAACACAAAAAAGTCCCCCAAAACTTCTAGCCTCTGTGTCTTTTAAAACACTACACATATATTTCTTTTGGCTAATTAAAACAGTTTCCAGATTATTTAGTTGGGACTAATGAATTACTTTGATGGTCTTGTTTAATAGAAAGGGTCTCTACAAGCCTATTGTAAAAATAAGCCCTACCCTAAAGAGTTTACAATAAAAACAGGAGAGAAATAAACGGAATAAAAAGCAGAAAAAGAAGAACAAAAGAACAGTCTGGTGACATGCAATATATTCTGGTATAGAAAAGTTGTGGGTACAATTTGTAGTAAATCAGACTAGATCTGCTCTTCTAACTGCATCCACCCCAGAGAGGGAAACTTGGCAGCCAGACTCAGAAATACTCTCCTCTAGGGCTGATTAGTTGTATTTGCATGAGCAGTTCTTGGCTCTAGATCCTTTCTGGGCCCTGCATAGTTTATACAAGAGTCCATTTTTAAACAGAGAGACGGAGAGGGAGTGTGCATATAAATATATATTTATATTTTTGTTTATCTGAATGGGTCAGTCTGTATGTATGTGTATATATATAATTATTGATGTGAGGGTTTAGGAAAGGAGTTTAAATTAATGTGTCAGAAATAATGAGAGAATTGTGTTTCAGCCCACCTGAAAGTTTTTTTATAGCACAAAAATGTGGCCATATGTCACATATTTTGAGGCAGTGATGAAGGACATGGGAATGTAGGAAGTTCCCCAGTCTGGTAGATAGTAACGGACTGCTCAGGGCAGGGGGAGGAAAAACCCCTCTAATCTGTAAAGTCTACTAAAAGCGTTTGTTGGGATGTGCAATCCACTGAAATATACTTGCATTTAACTCAGAGGGAAGTGCTTGGGTTAGAAGAGAACTTGGGAACAAACATTTATAAACTACAGGCAGTCAGTACACTAAGACCAAAACTGAGCAGGAGAAAGAAATTACTTGATACATAAATAACACTAACAAACTCCAAGAAACCCACTGGAATCAGACATTTCTATAAGGATCAATAGTACGATAATTAATACACAATAACTATTAAAAAGTCAAGTCCTTTTTTAATATGAGTAGAATTCACTTCACCTAGATTCAAATGTCTAATAAACTTCAAAATTATCTTTTTTTTAAAATTATTTTTAGAATTTTAAAACCTGATTTAAGAGAATGAATATAGAATCTCTCTGGAGACACTTTTACCCCCAGTGAGAAACTGTCTCTGGAGAAGCCTGTTTTGCTGTACTAACTATGGAAAAACCCAAAGCAACTTCAGTTTTAATAATTAAGTCCTTAATTTTAAATATCTATAGATGATTGGGTACCTAAGGGAGGTGATTATGTGCTACAACTCTCACTCTTTATATCTCAGGGGTAACCATGCCAATGCAATTCGTAGCAGTGACAGGTGTTTCAGGTGGGGAAAAAATGGACAAAAACTCAACTAACCAACTGAAAAAACCCCAAACCAGAGTCAGTAGGTGAGGCAGCAGCCAAGAAGAAAATGGAGGAAAGGGGTCCTATTACTCTTACCCAAGCAAGAGTAATCCCACCTGCTAGGCATACATACCTTTCAGACTACAGACCATATGGGAATGCAAAACAACAAAGGGACTCCATCACATCAGCTGCTGAGATATAGACAATATTTAGCCAAGATTATGAGAATCATGGGGAAATAAATGAGTCACGGGGAAATCTGATATGGCAGTTTAAAGGCCAGGGCATAGACCTGGGAGACAGTACTTATAAAACTTGATCTTTTTAAGAATTTTACATTAGATCTCAATGATTTGAATGTTGAAGCAGTCCAGGGAAAAGAAGCAAAAAGCAAGGCTTGTCCTCACAGTGCCTATCGATAAAAATAAGAATGCATGCCAAATGCATGCCCAGCTTTCATTTCCCTTACTTTTCTTCTGGTCTCACGATGCTTCTATTCTTGAGCACAAAATACACAGGAGATTTAGTGGGACCCCCACATTCATCACATACCTCCTCATTTTCCAAGAGACAGGATTAGTGGTCCTCTAGGCTACCATGGCAAAGGAATTGCTTCTTGGAAAATTGATTTAACTGTTAGCATATAGTACACAAGAAACCACATTTGTGATCTGTGCCAGCCTAAATAATACTCGTAAATCTTACATATCTTTTCTGCCCAGCACAAGCAACCTGGTGAATCTCCTTGGCATGTGTAGTAACAGGATATTAAATAAAAAAAAAAAAATCTTAAATTAAGAAAACTTCAAATCTGCCATCCTACCATTTTCTGAAACTGAAACATCTCAGTTCTCCCAAGTTTCTTTTCTAGATTCCTAAATACCTTTAAAGATCTTACTTTCAGTTTCTCTGTTTCTCAGTTTTCTCTTTTCTCTCCTACATCAATGATTATGTTTCCCTGCAAAAGTAAAGAATTCATATTTGTAAACTGCTCAGACACTCATGTAGTGCAGACCAAACAAGAATCTAGATAAAAAGGTTAAAAACTAACTGCAATATATTTCCAATAATCCTCTCCTTTCATTTATGAAAACAGAGAGTATAATAAGAACTAGCAGACAGAGCTTTCTGGAAAACCTCTTACTGCCTAAAATAATAAAGAAGTTGTTTGATCATACTACAAATACTACTCAAATATTTTTGTCAAGGTCAGATTCTGGCAAGTGTCATTTTCTATTTGCTACATGAAGTACTATGTGTTCAAGTTACTGTGCAACTACCCCAGGGCTTGAAGAGTCGTTGCATGTAACTTTTCAGAAACATTTTCTGCAAGATTTTTATCTACGTTTGTTAGTCTTTTGTTCCAGCTCTACCTGTATTTCTTCTAATTCTCCATTTCCATTATGGTGGCCCAGTCTCATTCTAAGTTCAATGTGCTTAAAGATGCATAAGTTAATATCTGCTTAAAGTACACTGGAGAGACTCAAAGCTACACAATCATTCTGTATATAATATACTGTACAAATGAAGTCAGGAGAGTATATAATTAATAAATGAGATTCCAAGGAGTATAACCCAAATGGATGTGAAAGACTACAAAGCATGTCTATCAAAACAAAAAAACAAACAACAAACAAAACAACACCAAAAAAAAAAAACCCCAACAAAACTTTTCTGATTTTAAATAGTCTGTATATACTGACTCACAGTTATATTCTGGTGTGAAAATTATCTGCATTTCCAAGGTGAAAGGTCAGCTGAAAAGCTTTTATAAAATATCACTCAATACTTTATTGTTATGTCCTAATGCAGGAGGGCCATCCATGAATATCACTGCTGCCTCCTACTCTAGCTCCACCTCTGATGTGGGAGGCTCTTCCCTGGCAGAAGATTCCATAGGCGAGACCGGGGCTTGAAGCCTGCTCTTTCTTCTAGAAAGGAGGCGTGCTCAGAGCCTTGGACCTATCCTCTCTTCTAGAAGTCTCGGTTGAATTTGGTGTTTTACTGGTTATTGTTCATTGTACCCTACCCTCCATTGTTTTAATTGGACCCGGAATCCCTGTACCCTCCCCTTGCTCTGTGCCCCATTGGTTACTCCCTCCAGCTCCTCCCAGTTCTCCCCTCTCTTTTAACCGGCTGCACCTGTCAGGTCGGTGGAGTTCTCTGTCTGTTACTCTCCCTCCTGGATCCCTTCGCCTACCCCAGTAATAAAGGAGACCTTGGGGGAGACCCTCTTCCGCAGCCTTTTGCCTCCTTGCCTTCTTTCAACTGCGCCTCGTCTGCTTCTCGCCTCGGGCCACCCCCCCTCCGCGTGAGCCACCCACGCGCAGCCCCAAAGCAGCGGCTCCAGGAGTGAGCTCTCGGGCATTCAGGGGTCGGCGCCTCAGTTGAGGGAGACCAGGATAGCCAAGCGACCTACTACATCCTAATATGGGAAAAACCTTGTAAAAAAAAAAAACAAACTTGGAAAAGTGACTTTATGTTAATTGGTGGAATCTAGAAAAAAATGCAGAGTTATACATCTCTGTGTTTTTCAGAAAAATAATACTTCCTTGTCATCACAGCTTCCAACTTTCCCTATACATTTCACAAACTTCTCCATTACAACGTATGAACTGAATTTTTCACTTGTGATGATGTTCTTATCACAAAGCCACTGATACTGAATAATATATGTAATATATACACTGAAATATAATAGCTGATGCATTAGCTATAATCTACCATTTAACTGCCATTTATTTTATTGCCATGGGTAGAAAGTGCGAGTAATTCGGAGTCTCTTGCGTCGGTTCCGCTTGCCTAGATAACGCGACTCAGGCCTTATCTAGTCTCCAATCAGAGGCGAGCCGAGCACTGAGACTCCCGCAGATCTTGGCTTAGCTCACGCACAGCGGTTTAATTTATGCAGGGAAATAAAGAGACGAGAAAGGGTTCTTTTCTGCTTATCGCCAGCAGATTTTATTACTGGACCATGGTGCCGAGAAGACGGACAAAATGGCGCTCAGGGCGTGTTATAAGACGG
>VZRZ01000647.1:138710-178911 GCA_013398175.1 Climacteris rufus
GGGACAGCCCCTGCCAGTTGGGCTGCACCACCCCAGCTGCCACGCGGGGGCGGGGAAAGGACCAACACCGCGCGGGGGGCGGGGAAGGAACCGATGGTCCCAGCCCGGCAGGGCCGGGCCTGGTCGCAAGCCACGCCCAGAGGCACCACAACATTTTATCATTTCAAAGATGATTTTTAAAACAAAAGAAAGCACTGGCAGCCCTACATAAGGACAGAACTCTAATCTTAACAAGATATCATCCTTTACAGCTGTTATTGTTTTAATTTTCTGTGAAGAAATACCAGTTAACCAGACTGCCGCCCAGGTTCCCTCTCTCTGACAATAGCCAAGGATGACAATTTCCTGGAGAACGCATTGGCACACTGCTGAATCCTGATATGCTGGTGAATGTGGGCCACTGAAAAGCTAAAGTGGGAGCAAAGGTCAGGGATTAGAATGAATTAAGCAAACGTGGATTAAGAAAGATCAATGAGCAGGGACACAGACTCATCAAGCTCTGTTTAGATAATCTGCTTGCTCCGACTAACATTTTCTTCCAGTGTTACAGCTGAAGAAAATGTACTTGAAGCTCACTCTTGTCAGCTCCTGAGAAAATATCAGTAAATCAGGCAGACAAGATAGTACCCTGAAATGTAAAAACTCTGCCAAGGACTGATATTGACCCTGATCCCCAGATAATACTGTGACTGAAAAGACAGGTCTGCAATCCCAGATGATGAAACCATCAGGTCAGTTGCTCTGGCTCAGACAGTGTATTACTGAGGAAGAACAGAGAGAGGCAACAAATGATACTGTACTAAACTGTGGAACAGGGCATTCTCCAATGCTATGCTTTATTAGTGATGACAGAAATGTTGGCAGAAGATACCTGTCATTTCAGAGGAAATAGCTTGTAGAAAAATATAATCCTACAAACTGATCAGAGAAAATTCTCAGGGTCATAAAAGCTGTGGGAAGAAGTTGAAATGAGTGAAGTTCCCATAAGGTGAGTAGGGACATGAAAAGTGTGAAGAAAAGAATTAGAATATTTACTGACTAAGAGAAGTTTCATAAAGAATTGGAGCTGTCAGTGAGTAGAAAAAAAGTCCTGACTCATCTGCATAGGATTAAAATTTCCCACAATGACATCTACTTTTTATTGGTGTATGCTCCACTAGCTTGCAAAGTTAAAAAACAAAAAGGAAAAATCTACCAAAGAGCTTAAGAGAAAACATAGTAGAGATCATACTATAGGAACCACCTCAGAAGTGATGATGGGTGCTGAATATATTTCACCCAGTATGACCTCATAAGGTCTCAGATCCTAAGCTCAACCCACTTTTTCTTCCCTACGGGACACCTAGAGAATGATTATTCTGTAAAATCTAGAAATAAACTTGTATAGTCAAGTTGTTTTTTTCTCTGTCACTGCAGGATTTTTCTTAGAGGTATGTATTAACTGATTTGCCACACTAGCTATGCCACAAAGGTGCTAAAGAATTTTACAGATAAACCAGTAAGATTTTTCCTCGAGTAACAATGTACAGCCAGAAACACTACCTATAAAAGTAGGAGAAGGGTTGATTTCTCACAATGTTCCTGACGGAAAAATGTCTTCCTGTCAGGAAAGATCTTAGAAACTGCAAATGGTAAAAAAAAAATATATTTAACTTCCTATCTCCTGTTCATGATTCCATAGGACAGGGTTCGTTTCAGCATACAAATGAAGTGCAGGGTGCATGAAGAAGATATTAAAATCAGAAAACAATGTCAAAACAATCCTTTCTTCACATAACAAATATAGCATTCAATTTGTCCCTTATAGCCTGTTAGAATAGAAAGTGACTTGCTTATCTCTAAAAACTCACCCATTCTTAAAAGAATAAGCAACCTCATGATTCATGTTTGCCTCACACTCAACTTCGTTTTGTAGTTTTTTAGGGACAGGAAAAAAAAAGGAAAACAAACCAAAAATCAGGTAATTTGTTTTTTCTCATTTTTCTGTGTTTTGGTATCCAGTGAAAGACACGGGAAATAATGCAATTCTGGACCTGAATTCAGTCCAATGTCACTACCATAAAACAGCAGATTGTATCAGGACAAGTACTCACCTTGGTGAATCCAGCATCTTTTCTTCAACAGTCATGAACATGAGGGACAGGCATGTCTAGAGTGGTCCTTTCTCCTGGAATGTTCTTGCAGCACTAAGAGCCCGAGGGACTACCTGAAACGAAGGCTCCAGACTTCTGTGTTCAATAAAGAAAATGGGGCTGACCACAGTCCTTTTAAGATTCTAATTACACTGTTGGCTCCTGAAACATCTTGTGGCAATGAGTTCCACAATTTAATTACAGGCATGATATGACAAAGTACTTCCTTTGTTTATTCCAAAACTGCTGCATGAAACTTGTATTGAGGGCTCGCTAGATTTTGCATTGTGAGAAATAATGAACAGCTGAACAGTTTACCATACATCTGAGATAATGACCCAATTATCATTCTTCATACAACTTGAGTTATCTGGTTTCTTATCAAGATCACTAAGAACAGAATACTCTCAAAAAAGTACATAAACATATGGAAATTATGTGAAAATCACAGTATATTGAAAGGAGAGAGGGAGATGAATTACAGAATCTATTTGTTCATGAGGTTTTTTTTGTTCATGGCATTTTTTTTGTTTTATATTGACTAAGGAAGCCTTGCTTTTAACCATTTGCACAGGCAGATTTTAAATTATTCAGCCATGGGAATATTCGAAGATATATACCTTTTTAAAGAGTTTTCTGTTAATGTAAGAGTAGAATAATTCCTGAAAGTACAAAGTTCATAATATATATGATTACAAATTCCTTTTGCAATCTGTGTAATGCCTTATTCACTCCCTGATATTTAAGGGCACTTACTGAGGGAATGTGTTATTGCAGTGAGTGACATACCATATGGCAAGTAGGATCAGCTGCAGCTTTGCACACTGTTGTCATTTTTCCTCTTGTACTACAGTTTTACATGATGTAATGTTTTTCTGTGGTTGTTCAACAGTCTACCATTTAAGCCTGCTGTATTATAAAATGTCTTTTTAAGGAGTTGCAGCTGAACCTGCTCACCATAAGTCTGCATTTATTTCACAGATGTCTATCACACAGTCAACCCACAGGTGCACTCCAGCTTTAAAATTTTCCTGGGCCTCATCTTGTAATGTAAGAAAAATGCATTATGCGAGATGAAGTAAAGGCAGACAAAAAAGTAAATGCTGGTAAATGTCATTTTACAATACAACTTAGGCATGCAAATGCAAGTAACCTTAGAGGGTGACAATATTTGCACTCTCATTTAAATATGATGTGCAAATGATAGTGTAAGAGCCAGATCCTGAAAAGTAAAGGTCCTCTCCAGGGTAAAAGTAAGAAATATAAATGAGCTGGGGAAGGGGAAGGGGAAGGAGGGGAAGGAAGGGGGCCATGACCATTAATATAGGAAAACCTGGGGTTTTTTTCTGTGCTTCTGATGAACTGTCATCAATGAAAAATTTGGAAAACTGAATTCATCTGGAGTTTATTTTCTGTCTTAAGTAGAATTACAGCTCATTAAGTGTAGTCCTGCTGCTCCATTCTCAAAGAGTATCAGAAAATAAGCAACGCAGAATGTTTAGGCAAAAAGAAAAAGGAAGAAAAGTTTAATATTAACAGTTAAGTATAATCAAGTTTAAGGAAACATTTGACTGTTTCTGCAAAGTCCATACAACTACAAAGAACATCCTCTTCACTCTTCACTTCATTTCCCTACACTTTGTCTCACCATCCCCTTTCCTCCTCAGCATGCCATGCCTTTTTTCTATCTGTTAGTCATCAGCAATGTTGTGGTCTAAGATTCCACTTCAAGGTCAAACTCTGCTGTATGTCTACATGAACTATCCCTTTAATTCAGTTAGGCTGCTGACAAACACAGGTACACTGGGAGGAAGGTGATCATAAAAGAACTAAGGAAATATTTCTTTTCAGTGGGAAGTGCCACTGGTTCAAAAAAAAATAAAATTCAAATCTCAGTTTGAATTTTAGATTTTCATTAGAAAATGATTTTTATTTATGCACCAATCAGGAAATCTGTAAAAGACGACAACTAAATAACTAACTATTTAGAAAGCACTTTTCTGAATTAGAATGGTACAGTTAATAGAAATATCCTCAATGTGCAGTCATATAGAATTACAACCAGTATTATTTCTAAGTCAAATAAGACTTCTTGGTTTTGACATTTTGAAAATTAAAGACTGGGTAAATGTGAAGATAACAAAAGTTAAACTAAAATGTAAAGGAAAGGGCAAAATTAAGACACAAATACACTTTAAAGCAAATAAATCACCATAGTTAGTTCATCATTTTGGAGTACATATCAATAGAGTTCAATATACATAATCCTGTATTCTCATTTCATATTGCTTTTGGTGCCAGCACTGAGTTATAATAAAACTAATGTCTTCCTTATTCTTAAATTAATTGAGAGTAGATATGGCCTGATAACTTTAGTAAATCCTTCTCTGATTAATAATTTTGAAAATGCAACAAGATAACATGGATTTATAGCCAAAATAATATAAAATATTGAAATTTATTTATAACTGCAATTGAAATTACTGTTTCATATCAAGGCCTTTACTCCTTGATTTACCTTGCTTGTTTCTATTGGAATTGGAAGACAGAGCAGCTTAGTAAAAAAACATTCTGCAACAAGTAAAGTTAACAATCCTACTCGCTCATTGATATGTGTATTTAATGTCTTATTTTATCTTCTTTAAGTACTGATTTACCAGATATTTTCTGGCTCTTGGTTAATAACTAGAAAGGAGAACCAAAATATAAACTTAAAATACATATCTTTATTTTTCTGCGCAAACAACAAATATGATTATTAGAATCATTCTTTACAATAGAGCAGTTTCTCTAATTAATTACCCACAGTACATTTCCTACATGTCAAACAAGCACCTAAGGCTTATTCCTTTTTTCCACTTGGAAATCTGAAAGTCTGTTAAAGAAAAGGGTTCTTAGAGAAGACAGTTTTTAGTTTGAATTCTGTTAATTTTGTGCAGTTACTGCCACCTCTTATATGCTTTCACATTAATTTACGATTGAAGGATTTGCATATAAACAACAACAGCTGTCAAGATTTATGGCTTAAGATATTTGCAAAAATATAATAGAAAAGTACTGAAAAATCTATTGCAATGGAATGAGGTTGGTTAAAAATTGTACTTTCCTCTTAAACATTTTAATTCCACTGGTGAGATTTTTTGTTATTTATACAGAAAACAAAACCACTTCCTCTTTACAAACTTCACTATCACCTTTATAATACCAGCTGCAGATACTGTCCAAGCTGAGACAGAAGCAGAAGAGGGTAATTATTTTATTCACTCTGATTCTGTGTTTCAGTGAAATTTAGATAAGTTGGCAAGGAAGGAAAAAGAGAGCTATAGATTGAAAAAAAAAAATGTGTTTCTAAAGAGAACAAATTCTTCAAAAGAAAGTGATATAAGCAATTTACTAAAAAACACAAATATACTGTGATATCCCACAAAACTTTGTATTTTTCATTTTGTTTCAATGTTTTCAAAGTTACTTTCTTTTTTTCTAAATGATCATTAATAAACAGATCACATAATATTACAATTTCAATTGAAAATAAATTGTATCAAAAATATAATTTTTCTAGTAATTTTCTACTAATGAGCAGTTTCTTAAAACTATATTTGCTTTTCATCCAGCTTTTGAGTAACTTATTTTTACACGAAATTAATATGTTCTTAGTATTCAATGAACCACTGAAAGTCCAGGTATGGTCATTTAACGACACACATAGAAAATAACATTCCTCAATGCATAAGAAAGTTTAGCAAGTTTGGAAGAGAACATTATCAAAGATTAACTTTCAATCGTAATTATGGCGAACACAATAAATAGTAACACAAATGCAGACAAACAGTGTTGTATTTTCTGATGAGTAGTAGGAAGACTAAAGGAAGAAAAGAGTAAAATCAGAAAATAAATCAGCAAATATGAAGAGCTGGTACAAAACAGAATGGAAGATGAATACGTAAATCCAAACAATATTATGATGGATGTAGGAAAGACTTCTTTATACAAAAAAAATACTCCTAACTATTGATAATACTAAGTAGATTAAGTAGTTTAACCCTTAAGAGAGATGTATGACAAATAGTCATATGTAATCATCTATGGAGTTATGAAGTTTCCCTTAGAAAATCATCTGGGGATAAGCTCCTATGCAGCGAGTTCATGTGCATGGACAAAGGAAAGGAGAAGCTTCTGCTCCCATTTTTCAACTGCAGAGGATCTTCAATAATTTTTGGGGCTTGTAAAGGAAAAAAATATTAAAAGTACAAGGAAAAAATCCAATATTTATCACTGATGTGACAAAACTTAACAAAGAAGGCATCATATTCCAGACAATATTTTTAAACTTGTATCAGTTTAACATTGGTCAGAATTAAAAGCTGTTTTAAATTGAGAATTCTTTAAAAAACAGAGCAAATGTTTTTATTATCTAGAATTCTTTTTTGTAGCAGGTCTAATAATAAATGGGAAAGACATTCAAACAGGCTGAAATATTAATAAATTAATGTTAATTTCTTATATTTTGTATCACAAAAGAAAATAGTTAAGCCCTTTTTTTTTTTAAAGACTACTTTATGTCATGTGTGTAGTTTCTGCTTAATAATAGTATTTGTCAGTGCACAGTGCTTATGTGTAGAACTTCAAACACAGTGCATAAATTCTCATGGTCAACTATCATAATTGATCTTTCTATTACCTCCAGTTGTATAAATGCCAATTTAAACTCAAGTTTTTGCTGCTAGTTTGCCTTTGAAAAGATCGGGGTATTACAGTTTTATCTTTCTAAATAGAACTACTTCTTTGTTGTGAAAAGATTAAGGAACCTGTTACTCCATCTGTAACAGTATATAGATTCTACCGCACAGAAATCTAACAAATCTGGGCAAACTGCTCAAACAGCTGATGGAGTGAACCATTGAAATGGCTCACAGAAACTCCAGGGCTTGAAATTCTGCTTTGGTTATACATTGTCTCAACATGTTATAGAGAAATTGAGCACTCATCTGTCTCAGGGCCTGAGTTGGGATAAGGAGTAAATAAATGTTCTTTATAGCACTCTTCATCTCAGGAATTTTGTGCAACTCATAAGTACTTCAAAAATGATGTGCCACAAAACCTGAATATTAGATTAAATATTTACAACTTCAGAAGATAGAAGAGAATAGAAAAAAGAAATCTCTAATAGGATTGTTTCATGCACTTTCTGAAAAGAAGTATTCTTCATCTTTCCAAATAATGCAAAGTAGAAAGTATTTTGGACCAGAATATGTTTCTGTAGTCAAATGTCTAGGATATTCTGCTGCGGGGTGAGAAGTCCCAGACAATTCCAGTCAGAGTGTCTGCATCTAATATTCAGCAGTAATTGTACGCATCTGTATAATGTGTCAATTTAGCCATGCTGGTGCTAGGGTAATACTGTCATTTCCTCTCCTCTTGACTGAGCATCTAAAAGGATATTGCATGAAAAATTTCTTACTTCTGGATAAAAACAACAATCACAAACAAGTTCAGCCCTGACCTCATGTGCTCAGTGCTGGACAGTCAGAGTATACACACCTGCAACTTCAAAGAACCTATGAAGCAGGTTTGCATGAATTAAAAAAATTGTGAATATGGACTAAGGCACTTAGTGCCTCGTATCACTGGATGCATTTAAATTCCTTCCCCCTTTTTGCTATCTAGGTTCTTGCTCATCCCAAATAGATGCTTGTTTCAGACTGGTAATCTATGAAAGAAAAGATCTGGGCCAGAATTCAATGAGGAAAACTAATAGGAAAATGCACAGCAAAATCAACAGACCATCAGCTTTAATTAGTTATCGTCTTGTAATTTAGTCTGATGTCCAAAAAGTAACTGTAAAAGTATTGCTTCTTTATATACCTAAAAAATAACATAAAAATATAATTAAGAAATCTATTAGTGACATTCTATTATGTCTTATAATTGAAGTAATGGCTACTCTACAACACATCTTCTGTGCTAGTACACATTAAACAAACATTAGCAAAACCAGAGAAATTTCATTGGAATGCAACAGTGTTATAGGCTGATTATTTTTTTCTGCAGTGAATCTTTCAAATTAATACAACATTGATTAAGTTTCAAATTCTTACTGGCCCTGAAAGATGTCACAAGAATTTTCCAGCCTGGTGAAAATCTCTTACCACTTTATCCTCCAACAACCAATCCCAGCAGCCTTGCTCTCAATTTTGCTGACCTACTGGTACATGAGAAAAACTCCAAATACCTTTTTAAAAAAATCCCACTGCTCACCTTAGCTACAACTTTTCAGTACACCACTTTCTGCTTATCCACTTCACCTACCACAGGAAACTTTCCTATGATAGAGCTTCTTTCACAGCATAAAGTCTTCTCCAATTTACCCTCATGGGATCTTCTCTCTGTATTGTAATCTCCACAAAGCCAGGGAATACATCAGTGTTGCCAAAATGTTTTGGATGCACTGGTTGGTTCCATGTGTGGTATTAGCTCCATCCCATCCCTGCTGGCATTCCTTCTATCCTCTTTGTAGTTTAAACTGTAATGATAATTTGTTCACTTCCTCCTCCCCATTTTACTACCACATGATAACAAATAAGTGTCCATTAGTGGTGTTGAAATTACCTTCAGATGAAGTGTCTTTTTTATTAAATACGCTTTAGCTGCAGCACAGACCAAAGTATGTGTTCATCCATTAAAATGGACCCATTAGCTTCATGGGATTGTTTATATGTGCAGATTATATTAATTACGACTTGAAAATCTTTGGTAAGTTTGTACCCAAGAAACATCAACCATACAAATATCAGTTGTGATAGTAAAATAATATATTCAGTTCAGGGGGCTGTTCTAGTTCCACACTGCCTTTTTGGCTAACAAATACTGCTGTACTATTCTTAGATGTTTCGCTTACAGAAATATTTCAGAAACTTAGCATTAGCAGCTTCTTTACTTCTCGTGTCTCCCTTGAGAAAAAGCATGCAGAGAAGAGCATTTGGTAAAAAAGCACTTTCCAATATCTTTCCAGTGTCTTTTGCACTAAGAGTCAGGTTGGTGAAATAATAGCTGTTCTTTTATTACTGAGCACAAAGGGAAAAGTTTTCCTTTGTTTTTTTTTTTTTTTTAATTTTCAGCCATTGGAAAGGTATACAGAAGACTGCTGAAATTTGAAGATTGGAGATGTGATTCTCTGCCCTCTAATGTGAAGGAGGCAACAGAGGTCTGAAACCAGAGTGAAAACCCCAAGTGCAGGCACTTGAATAATTGAATCACAAGCTGTTTAGAGAGTCCTGAAAAAGATACATTCAGAAACAAAGAAAAAAAAAAAGGGGAGGATGATTTAGCTTTTATCTTCTATAACATTTAAAGAAAAGATTTTCACAGAGTCATTGAAATCTGTACAAATCCCCAAATATTTTCTAGACAAAAATATTGAGCTATATTGTGGGTTCACCTTGGTTGGCTGCCAGGTTCCCCCACACTCACTTTCCCACTTCCTCTTCTCAGCAGGATTGGAGGGGAAATGAGATGAAAAATCTTGTGGGTTGAGATGAAGACAAGATCTTTCACCAATTATCATCACAGCCAATATAGACTTTACTCGAGGAAGTTTAATTTAATTTATTGCCAATTCAGACATTCTCACTCCTCTCTAACACAGCTGCTGTGCAACATTTTTTTGCCCTTTCTAAACATGTTTTCCCCATGGCATCACAGACCCTCTTGGCTGTGCGGGTGGTTTAGAACCACCTGGATCCAGCCATGTCCAGCTTGGGGCAGCCCTGGACACTCCTCACAGAGGCCCCTAGAGCCCCCACTGCCTGCACCTGGACACCAAATACATCGATACATATAGAAAACAATTTTGGTTTAATTTGGTTTAGTTATAAAACAGAGCAAATAAATCTTAATTCTTTCTTCTGCTGCATGTTGTGATCACAAAATTAATCAGTTTAATTAAAACAGACATTTTCTCACAAATTCTATTGATTTGGATGAACTCCCATTTCTCCAAGAAATACTATTCTTATTATCAACCAGACAATTATTACTATCATATTAAGCCAACCTCTGCAGGCTAACTAAGCTTCTTTAAGAACAGAAAATGTTTGTAAAACAATCTGTCACAGAAATTTTAAAATTGAAACCAACTCCAGAATTTTCATGTGCATTTTAATATTTAAATGCAATTGAGAAAGACATTGTGCTGTTTTTGGCTGGTGTAGAGTTAATGTTCTTCACAGTGGCTGGTACAAGGTTGTGTTTTGAATTTGTGCTGAATGCAGGGTTAATATAGAGATGTTTTTGTAATTGCTGAGCAGGGCTTACACAAAGCCAAGGCCTTTTCTGCTTTTCATAGTGCCACACTGGTGAGGAGGCTGGAAGTGTATGGGAGGCTGAGAGGAGACAGAGCCAAGACAGGTGACCCCAGCTGACCAAAGGGACACTCCAGACCACATGAGACCATGCCCAGTATGGTGGCCCAGAGTATATTCAGTGATTATATTCCACCTAATACATGAAATTACACGTGAAAGTAGACAAGAACCTTTTTTCCACTGTCCAGAGAGAGATGGGTGCTAGGTTATTTATTTCGATGCTATTGCTAGAGGAAGGCAAAAATGAGAAATGCCCTAGATTTGGGGTTCTGAAAGTAAAAATATCTGGACTTTTGGTGCACCAGTATTTCCCACCATGCCCCCTGTCTCAGTAAATTACATCCTTATGCACAGCCCTTGAAGAGGCACATGGAGAACTGGGTCGTTGCCTCTCTGTAAGTGGATTCTTTTGAGGAAGACAGGATAAGAGTTTATTTGACTTTTAAAAAATAAAGACAGAATAACAATGGTACATATTATAATTAATAATGATCACTTTAGAATACCTTACAGCTTCAAAGCACTATGAAACCACCAACTAATTAATGTTTACTTAGTGAAATTAACATAATTCAATATGCTAAGATGCTGAAACAACAGAGGAATTTTAAAACACACACGCTAAATCCCTGAGCCCACCTGAGAAGCTGCACAACTTTGTAGTCAGGTTCTAGACAATCCTTGATGTGCTATGTAAGCTGAGTGTCCAACAGCAGCAGAGTAGATCAGCAGAAGAAATAATTTGAAAAACAATAAAGTCTCAAAGGCAATGGAGGCTTTTAGATGGTTCTCCGGAGGATCAAAATCACATAACTTGATGTTCAAGCTACTTGTGCTACCAAGAGATAGGAAAGAATTAACCAAATAAAGGTTGAGATTTTGTCTTTTCTTTCTTGTAAGCAGCATTTTGTTGCTAATTGATTCTTAACAGCTTATTCACAGTATGATTCTGCACTTTTATATACTTAGAAGTTCCATTGACTTAAACAGGAGTAGTGAGTGCACAAGGAATGAAGAATAGGGCCTTTGAAGTTCAGTATCATTATTTAGATTTTAGGCATGCCTGCAGACAGCATTCCAGATTAATAAAATGCTTTGCTTCAATTAGCTCGGTGTCTCCTGCATCCCTCCCCAATTCCCTCTGCCCTTGTTTAACACACTCCCTTATCCCTTTGCATTATCCAGACAGGTGCTCTCTGCTACCAAAGTGTTGGAAGTTTCACAGAGAAGATTCAGTGTGGAAAGGCAGGGTTTCTTGGCTGTGATGCATGAAAGGAGAATGTATGAGACTGATTTGTTCTCCCTGAATATATTGTTTCAGAGATTCTTTAAAAAAATCTCTGAAAAAAAAATCTTAAAATATCTTTTAAAGACATGCTCACTTCTCTATCTGGGAAGCACATTTTCACAATCTAGCATAGAAAATGTAAATCAAATGAGTACTACTTGTAGGGGATTAATTCTGGGGAGAGAGAAGACAATATAAAGAAAATATATATATTCTTTTGTACATGCAAATTCAGATTTATGCCATGACTTTCTCTCATTTTCCACTGTATTAAGTCCCCTCATTTCACATTTCCTTGAAAGAGACTTAGGACCATAATGCAATGGCCACTGAAAACTGACATATTCTGCAAAGTGGGGCCAGGAAATTATAAGTTTCACATTGAGTTCAATGGAAAAGTCATAAGGCACTGCTCCTTCTCCCTTGGGGTATTTTCCTGTTTTATTGTCAGTACTATAATGGGCAATCAGTTCCTGAAATGGTGCCCTGCTGTCTAGATGAAGCATTTATAGGGTTTTTAAGCAGTCCATTTGAACACTGGAGAATAAAAAAAGTCAGCCCTTGTAAGTTCAGATTTTAGGGCCCTGATCCTGCACTGAACTATGTGTCAGCAAACCTCCTGCCCATTTGGAATTCAGTGCAGGATGAGGGTCTCAATTTCCACATTTTCTACTTCAATTCAGACCTTTATTTATCATAAATAAAAATGTTTCTAAAATCCAATGGGTCTGTCCCTTTTAAAAGTAAACTTTCCTAGATTTATGCACATATATTTACATGATAATCTTCTGAATGGGGAAACAGCTCCTAATGAATTAGGGGATTACTATAAAAATATATAAATCATCACAGATGTTTTCCATGCAGAAACATTTTATTTTAAACAATGAAAAACAGTTCAAAACTCAAAGGAATAAAGTCTTTTTAAGTGCCTAGCATCACAAACCAGATCCAAAAAACAACTTATGGGCCAGATTCAATATAAGATTTAGGCCTAAAATGAAACTAAGAGAATTTAGGGATCAATTAAGGTTAGTCTAAATTGGGATTTAGAAGCCCAAACTTGACTTCAGCCCATATCATTATCTAGGTCATCTCTTTTCAGCACTGGTTAATCCTTACAATATCTAGATCTATAAAATGCCTTCCTCTGTGGCTTAAAGTTTGCTACTGCTAAAAGTGGCCATACTTGTTCAGCCCTGGCTACTGAAGATATATACCCATTGTCCAGATAAATTCAAGGCTTAATCAGGGGATAGTAAGTCAGTATGTTAGAAACTTCTCCAGAAAAGTCTGAAAATATTGCTATATCTTTTTTTTTTCTACATGTGCTTAATGCTCAGAACTGTTCTTCACTGAAGCTGGAGGCCTGTTAGCAGCCCCGAGCCAGCGTTGGCCATAACTTCTACAGCAGCCACAGGAATGGGCATGATCCCCCTGCCTGCAGAGGTGGGACCCCCATGAAGCAAGAGGCATGGTATTAGAACAGATAGAAAGGGTATGAGTGACTCCCTCCTAGCTGTTATGGCATTTAGGAGGAAGAGTTAAATATGATATTTTTTCAGGTCTTTACTCCTAGAACTATTGTCCTCCTAACCATATGGCATAGGCAGTACACATCTATTCTGACATAGAGAAATAATATAATTTCTTTTCTACTTGAAGGACAGACAGAGAACCCTTTCTATGGTCTTTTCTGGTTACAATGGCTTTATTTCAAGAGCCAGAGTAAATATTTATCAGCAACTGTCTCACCAAATTATTGATTGTGTCTCAGGTGGTCACAGAGCTCAGTGATTTACATCACTGTTGTATGGAGGAGGCATCAATTGTTTCAAGATTTGAAAATCTCCTTACCAAACCAGTGGTTTAACTGTCAGCCTACAATTCAAAAGACCGGAAGTGAAATTTATCACCACTTTTCAAAATCACTCCCTTTGGTGTCTATTCCCCCAAGGTGCGTAGACTCTCAAAATCAGCATCTCACTCTTTTCATCTGAATTCTTTCACATCAGAACAAGAATTTATTCACGGGAACTAGCTACTTACTCTCAGCTCGGTGACATATATCTGAGTTCACATTACCATTTTCATTCTGGGCTTAATTAACCTTGTCTCATGTAAAATGAAAAGGAAGAATGATATCATGAGCAGAATGGCGTTTTCTGAAAATATTTTTTTTTTTTTAAGATGTATTGAAAGACTGAGGACATGGCTCCTTAGATAGATGTAAAGATACATATGGCAACCTATCCCAAATTTCACCTGTCTGGCTATAAGCTGACTCCAGTTCCAAGGCTGGGTGGTGGTATTAACATGGCGTTAAGACCAAGTTAACCAGGAATCAGGAGACTCCTGAGAAAAAGTGTTGGCAACTTTGCAATTTTGAAAGGTTTGAGACTGTTTCAGACACTCCCTCAGCCTCAATGAATAGTTCTGTTATAGAATGGCAGGTGATTATCCTTAAGAGCAGGACCTATATATACATAGAGAGCTAGTAGAGACACCTTCCTGTGAGTGGTTTTCTGGCAAGCCTTGCCAGAGACTTTGGCAGCCTCTCTTCCTCTAAAGTGTGACTGTGCTTTTGCATGGTTGCATTCTTCATGCAAACAAATACCAATGCCACCCCTGAGAACATGAAGAACTGATAATAATAATTGTTTTCACTGCTGGATAGCAGAGAACAACTGCAACATCAAGAAATATCATGCTTTCTGAGCATTTTTTTTTTTTAGAAAATGCATCTATGTCCTTAAGCTGAAGTAATAAAATCCAGTTATCTGACAACACATTTGAATTGTGCCTTCATTATATGCATGTACCTTTTGAAATGGATTACAATTTTTAATTAAGGCCCCATGTGGTTATCCAAAAAGAGTAATTAGTAACTTCCAATAAAAGTTTTATGTTAATGCTTGTGAAATAATGTATTAGACAATTTTAGAACAAAATGAAATAAACTAAAATGTGGAATGTCTTAAATATCACAACATTTCAGCCCAAACAAAATGTTTCTTTTATTCAATTTTTTCTACTCCATGCCATGTTTGTCAAGGCATTGTTAGAAGATATGTGTTGATATAATTTCAAAGCTGGAAAATATTTACTTTCTGGAATGGAAAATATTTCTTTATAGTATTTTTATTGCTCACTTAACCTGGCCTCCTCCGGACTACTTAGAGAAGTTTTAATTCTGGGAAGAAGGGCAAAATAAGTACCACAAAAAATTGTGATAAAGAAAAGACATGAATGAGAAAGAAATATAAACAGAGAGACATAAAAGGGCAACTGGTTTTATAAATTGAATACGAGCAACACATACACACAAACAGGTTGGATGGGGCTTTGAGCAACTGGTCTAGTGGAAAGTGTCCCTGTCCATGGCAGAGAAGCTGAAACTGTATTAACTTTAAGGTCCCTTCCAATCCAAATGATTCTAGGATTCTATGATCATCTATTCACAAGTTAGCTGTGAAAATTATTTCCAAGTCCTGTAGCAATGCTCTAATGCTCTACCATTTGCATGAAACATTAATACTCAGTCTAAAATGTCATTTAGGGTAGGGTGTCTGCCTGACTTCAACCAGTGTTAACAGCTGCTGGCGTGGGAATAAGCAGGGGTTTATTGCTTGTTCACTTGCCTACAGGCTGCAGCTCTTTGAAACATATTCCCTTTTTGGACCTTGTTGTCCTGAATCAGGGAAAAATAAGACCTGTTCACAAAAGGGAAAGTCTCCTATCTCTAAAATAGACAGAATGTTCTTGGCAAGATGACTCCAAAGAATTTCTCTGAGACACTGAAAATTTGAGCCGGCCTGAAGGCTTTGCTCTGTCAAACAAACACAATTCATTCTGTCTTGTGAGAAATGCCACAGTGAGTATGTAGGGAGCAGTGAAGTTTCTGCTAGGCAAGCCAAGAGAGCTCCTAGAGTTCTGGGTTGTGATACAGCAACAGTTTAGACTGACAAAAATATATGTGTTAATGACTAGTCTTACTTTCAAGATCTCAGCAGCAAATGACTCACCTCATGCATGACAGTAGCTCCTAACCTCTTGATATTGGCTTGATGCTAGAGAGACTAGAGACCTATTGGAGAGAAATTTATTGCAGAGCTCTGAATTATGTATACTCTAGATGCACCAAGGCTGACAAGGCTGTGTTAGGTGGAAGATGTCACTCCTACCAGACGTGTCTTCATCACTGGAATTCAAACACTAGGTCTTTTTTACTCCAAGGCTTTTGTTTACAAATGAATCATGAGAGCTCTAGTTTGATAATTAATTCTTACATCAGGTATTTTTGACTGTGTCTTTTGTTTACTTGTAGTTGGCATACAGGGGTTTTCTGGTCTACAGGCCAAGGGAGAAGGATACGCAAACAATGACATAAGACCTAACCACTATTTATGTTAATTTTTGGTGCTTTTCTCCTACATGTAATCAGCATGTGTATGTTTACTTCTTATTACAGTTTTAAATTATTTGGGCCAGCAGATGGAAAGCAAAGGAGGATAGTGATAATTTCTATCAGTGGTTCTCTTCTTATCCCTTTGACATGGTCTTTGGTTTTTATTTGTCTTCAACAAGCTACTGCTCAAATATTTATACTACTAGTTCTTTTACTCTAATAGAGGAATCCAATTGGTATTTCTATGGGAAATTCTATTTCTTCAAGAAAAGAAGAATCTTAAGACTCCAAGCCATCTGCTTCTCAGAGAAATGTATCCAGAAAATGTCTTAGAATATAAGAATATTTTCAGCACTTTGTAAGATTTAAATACAAACTAAAATTTCAAACTTGTATGGAGACATTATTATTTATCTGTTTCCACTCTTTTTGCTTAAGTAATTTTACTTGATACATATTAGGGTTATAATTGCTTCATAAGGGAATGTTGTTCCCTTACAGACTGTTACAGCTAGTTTGGTTTTTTTTTCCACTTGCATCTGATTTAGCTCCCACTTTTTTGCCCTCTAAGATGACACTGCACTCAATACAACTATTTTTCATTCTCCTTCAACACTATAGTCATCCACATTCCTCTTTTTTTCTCAGATCATGACCTTCCATTGAACTGGTGATCCCTCACAATGCCATTTATGATGTTTATATCAAGGTCATCAGTAGAATACCAACAAATTTCCCATCAGTGATGTTCCTGGATCTTAATACTTTTCCTCTAACATAAACCTTTTTATCTAAGGAATGAACCCCTACTGTTTTGATTCAGAGATTTATTTTCAGACAGTGATCCAAACTGCAGTAGAGATAGTTCTGAGGAAAAAAACCCTCTTTAGATGTGCTAACAGGTGGCAACTCTAATATACCACTGCCTGGATGTCACTGAGATATCCTGTTTATTTAGTTGTACCTGACACAAATTTAGCAGCCTAAGAATGGAAGAAAATGTAAACTTCTTTTCCACCTATTTTTAAATAAAAGGTATAAAATCAGTACCAGCCCATGAACAATACTTGTAAATTTAACGACTTTATAAAAGTTTAATGGAAGACTTAGGGATTAGGAGGTATGCCTACATTAGGAAGCAGTATAGTGCAATGGGGTAAGTCTGTGGAGTAAAACCATTAATTCAAGGAATCTATCTTCTGCAGTAAAAACATTTTAGACAGGGTACTTTAGAAAAGCTGCACACTTGTCTTACTTATACCCCATGAAATGCAGGGGGCGTGCTACTATGGCACAATTCTTCACCTATCTTCCATAAACACTATATAAGGGGTTTAAAGGTACTCTTCATCCATTCCTTTAATAATTACCAAGACCGGCAAAAATATAGGGTGAAACATCTCCCTAGAAATAAAGTGATTTACTTTGTACTGACTTTGACATGTAATGAGAGACATCAAAGTAAATCTAAGAACTCTCCATTTCTACGAAAGATATATCAGTAACACCCACAACTCTTATGGCATCCTGAAAAAGAATTGTCTTTGGATTTGTGTTACCTACTTATGCAAGTTAGAAGCGCTCACATATCTCACAGTCTTATACATATTTGAATTTCTATAAATTTGAATTTCGAATGTTTTTTATTTGACATCTTTCATATAATTACTAACTTGTTTAAATATCACTGTGCTATTGCCTGAGGTAAATGCAGTAGAAAATCACTATGTTCAATGTTATTGTCTTACAGTCTCATCCCCCCCTGTCAAACTGAAAACTTTTTTTTAATTCTGCAGGGGAATTTTTATTTCATTTTCTTGTTCATTTCTAATGTGGATGAATAAATTGCTGGCTATCTACTTACAGATACAGAATATTTCTTGTGCCAGTTAGCCAAGCTTAAATGGATCTGTGCACTTTTGTCATTGTCACAGAAAGGTTGTTTTTTTTTCCCTACTCCACAATAATGAAATGTAGAAAAAATACACATCAACTCTTTTCAAAAATTTATTTAAATGATTGATAGTCAAATCAACTGCTGTTCATTCTAAGGCAGGTTCTCAAAGTTAATACAGACTAACTTTAGGAAAGAACCGAGCACATACTTAAATCAAACTTTTTCTTTAGAATAGCTTGGACTGAATTCAAAAGGTGGGTACCAAGCAAGAATTTTACATTCACATACAACAGCTGAGGAACAGTACAGTGCTCGAAGTACTCAATAGCAAGCGGAACAGAGCACTGACTTCCCTCCCCAATTTACGGTTAACTGCCATTAGATAAAAAAGTTATGGTGATGGCAAGAGTACGGACCTGAATGCAAATCTGGCTCTTCTCAGTACAGTACCTTATTGAATAGAAGAACTAGGTTTTATTCCAAATCTCCAGCTGTTGTGGCAATTGCTCTAAACACCAAGCTACTTGTGTGAAAGGCAGACTCCTGCATGAGATCCAGCCTCATGCAGGCAGCTAAGTGTGTCTCAGAATTAGCTTCTCAAATTGGAAGGGAAAGGGTGTTTACACATCTATTTTTATAATTTCAAGTTCACTGATCTTTAAATCTCTCTGTTTAGTACTCCACCATCTATATATCCTGTTCTTAGGTGTCTAATTCAGCAAAATTCAGTTCCTGGGATACACAATTAACATATACCAGCACACAGGCTTTCCTTTGGAGCTTATTCTTAGGCTACAACTACTGCTTTAGGTATCTATGTGTGAAGGTTTTGTACCAGTGACATTTGGAATCTCTGATATCACTTAGGAGGTGACTAACATTTTCACTGGTAATATGCCCCTTATAACTAAGCTATTGCCAGAGGTCATGCATATTAACACCAAACTTCTCACTGCATTACACTGGTAGGTGATGAGACAATTAGATTTAAATTTCATATAACAGACATTATTCAGTGTGCTTCATAGCAAAGCCTGAAACATTCTGAGTATTTCAGCTATTCTGGAGCATCTACAAGAACTTTGCCAGGACCCCAAATCAGCCAAATCTTTGAGGTGGACAACTCTAGATCTTTCCCCTAGTGTCACCTCTGAAAGAGACTGAAAATAGAAGCTTCATCAGTTCTTTCAACTAGGATAGCTAAATTTTTGGACAGAAAAACTCAAAGTGACTATGATAAAAAAATATTCAGTTAATAATTAACTTATAAACAAAACCATTTTTCTCAACTTTAGTTCCTCCATGATCTTTAAGATAGGTCCTTGCTTCAACACTTTATGTCAGTCATTCTGGCAGCTCAACTTCCAGCTGGAGCAAATGGCACAGTGCTCTGTAGTTAGTAGGGACATTGCTTCTGTCATTCCTGAAGCCTGTAACAATGCTTTCACTATTCCTGACCTGCAGGATGCCAATTCATTGCTATACCTCTCACTGCCTTATACTGTCTCACCCTTGGCAAACCTCTGCACTTCCTGTCTCTGTGCTTGCTCAGAATGCTATCCAGAAAAGATCCAAAATTCCCTACAGAGATCCACATGGCACACTCATTTTGAAGGAACAGAAACACAATTATGAAAAGTGAATTAAGAGAAAATAAGGATAAAAAAAAAAAAGAAAAGTCTCTGAAGAACTTACAATCGTTAACCTTACTCTATGAAAGCAATCTTTACAGAAGTCAAGTAAACATCTAGGTCATCCCATTTCTTCATGGCCATCTGATTCGCCATCTCCTTGCTCAGTGTGCTGGCAGTTTTGTATCCCAGGCCTGCCACCCAATACACCTTAGACTGCAGAGCAAGGATAGAATCTCATGCTGCAACATTGCAGCAGTAATCAAGGGCTGCAATATTAATTTGTAACACTGCTGCTCCCTTAAGAAGGATGCCCAAAACCCTAGAGCAGCTAGAGGAAAAATTGACTTGACAGCTACAGAAATTATTTGAGACACAAATTAAACAAAGCTCAACATTTGAACCTATATTCAAACTGATTTGGTTTTTTTTGTTTGTTTGCTTGCTTGTTTGTTTTTTCAAAGTTCTGCCAACAGCAGTTACAGGACTGGTTTCATAAAGGAAGTTTGAAACCATTGATTTTGTATAGGCATTATTTGATCTCATAGGAACAATGAAAAAAAAAGATTCTATGCAGAAACGTTTATCCATTGGTATTCATCTCTTAAAGCTTTCTGTACTCTGTGATAATATGACCTTTGTATCTTCTATTGACCACCAGACTTGTATTCAATACAATATTTAAATATTAATGTATTAAGACATATAAGTATACCATATGTTAACTTTTGTTCCATTTCTTTCTTATCTTATACTATAGGGTTTAGATTTGGAAAAAAAAAAAAAGTGAAATATGTCCTTGAAAACTTGTAACTAGATCTTTATAAATATTACAAAAACAATAATTTTGCATCAGTATGGTGAACAAGTAGCAAAATGCCTGAAGAATATAAATTGAATGTTCTCTAGAAGAATTGGTAAAGGTTAAAATTCATCATTTTAACTGATAGGCTTTCTTTGGGAAATAACTGATGCACTGAATACAAAATGCTATGGTAATTTTGTGTTTCTCCTCAGTGGCTTTTTTTTTCCCTTGAAAAACAGTATCTCTTCAATAATAAGGCACATATTTTTTTCATTCATTCTAGAACTAAAGTTTCCTACAGTGCTTGTCTTTATACGCAACTGATAGTCTTTTTCACTTTAAATGGAACCTTTTTATCTGAATGGAGGGAACTCCTCTGTCCATTTCAGGAGAGGTTGCAATCCGACAGGAAATACATAGTGATTCAGATCATTTTAGGAAAAGATTTAACCTAGACGTTGTATGAAGACTGGTTGCTAAATACTACATTTACTACCACAGTTTCCATAGTGATTTTCAGACTGTAGCAGGCTGGAGGCTAAACTAGAAAAATAGGCATAAATACAATTTATGCTAGAAATAACAACAGTATTTAGAAGCATCTGTTTGTCCCAGGCACTGCACCAATGCCAGTAACAGATAACTTTTCTTTTCAGAGTCTTACTGTCTACTAAATGAAGCAGAAAGGTACTGCCATCTTTCTATAGTTAGAAAATTGAGTTACAAAGAAATCGAAAGACATTTCTTTCACACTCATATAGGAAGTCTGACACAGAAATGAATTCCCATCTGTTGAGTTTCAGACCAGGTTATAAACTAGACTTCAGTTTTTCATTGAGTAAATTTACTACATTATTCAAACTGCAGATTAACCTCCTGTGCTGGTGGCCAGAAGAAGTGGACTTCCATGTAAATCAGGTATCAATTTGTGGAGATTAGCTGAATCCAAGTAACATTATTTCTTTCTATCATGTCAATACTTCTGCCCACAAAAGACTCTCCGTGCAATGTGCTTTGTTATTCTGGGGGCCGAAACAGGCTTTTAATTGCTTTGCCAATTTAAAACTTATGAGTATGTATTAGACTGTTGCACAACAGGGCCACACAGGGTCCAGATTTGTATTTAGCATTGCTGGCAATCTGATTATCACTAGTTCAAACATTTCCAAACTTTCTCTGTGAGATATTAATTGCCCACTCTGAGCTTCAGGCAAGCCATTGTCCCCAGGAACAAGCTCTGTGGCAGACAGACCCAGTAGCTCAGCACTGAGTGCCATTTCAGCAGGCTAAGAAAAGAGCTACAGGTAGGTGTACCCAAGCCCCATGTTCAGAAACTGCACTGTGGCACTGCAGGTTAGGAATGGATTTGGCTTTCTTAATTCACCTTCAGACAGACAAATCTCTAAAAGTTCACCACGAAAGGCACAATGACTCTGAGTGTGTGTTGGTGTGAAGTTCACCTCTAATCTTTATATGAGCTAAGAATTATTCCTGTTCCTTTTATATCTTTCTATTTTTTTTCCTTCTCTTTCTGCAGGCTGTTCAGATAAGGATTTTCATTGTCATTGTTCCCACTCTACTCTGCATAAGAGGAGTGCATGAAAAAGCCAAAATCACAAAAGAAGTACGGGCAAATACTGATGCCCACCATTGGACTTGAATTTAAAGTTATCTCACAAGGACATTGTTAACATTTATCCTCCTCTCTGTAGGCCAACAAATTAAAATATTACTTTAAGTCTCAGATCGGCTTCTGCAAGAATGTTTCATTTTGATTTATGTCCTCTATTAATATCAGTAATGCTAGTTAGCTTTAAGACACCCCAAAGGGTAGTCAGCTAGTTAAAACTCCAAATGAACCTCGTGCCAGCTGTTTAGCCCCTTGAAAGTTTTGCCGAGCATTGACAGAAGACCTTATCAATCACTACAATTAAGTGCCTTCAGACCGTCCCTTCTAAGGCAAGTCAGCTGAAGTACCATCTGCTATTCTGCTTTCAAAACTCATTGGTCTCCTCTAAGCCAGCCATTTCACTTTTGAAATTACATTTCTTTTTCAGGAGAGTGATGGGCTGATGAAGAAAACTTTTTGTTTTAATAATCAGCAGTTTCTATGATGTGACACAATTTTTGCAGTGCTCAGGGCCTTTTACAAATCAAAAGGAATCCAACTAAAACAGTAATTAATATCAAATGACTAGTCACATACGGTCCTATTTAATTAAAAAGTTCTAATCTTTGATTAAAACTCCTCACACGTTCTTGTGACTGCAAACTGTTGTCTAAAAAGAGAAAGTAATTGGGTACATAATCTATTGTGTCTTCTAACTGACACCTGCTAATTGTCTCAGCAGCAAATGGCAACAATTTAATTTAGATAGTCAAAAAGTTTATCTTACATATTCAACGTATTTTTTTCTGTATTATATTCCTTTACTACATTAAGAAGATCTCTTCCTGAGAGATCTTTATCCCTCTAAGAACTTTCTGCTCTCTAACAATATGATTTCCTATAATAAATACAAAAGATATTATTTACTGGACCATTCTTGAAATGTGCAGTTAATGTTTTAAATGCTATTAATATCTATTTTTTTTCCAAATATTGTTTTATCTGCACAACAGATGTTGCAAACAGGTTTCTATACTCACAGCTTACAGGCAGAAAACCAGGAGAAAAAAGTCACAGAAACTACCTCCACAGGAATTCTGATCAATTCAAAATTTAAACTGGTGAAAAACTGGCAGCTATTGCCATCTTCAGCACTACAATGAAGGACCTTCACCCTGTTCCTTATCCTCTTAGAATCTTAGCTTCAGCACCAGCAGTACAAAAAAACACTGTTAAGGCAGAATTGCCTCAGAGGAAAGAATATTCTTTGCCAGCTTCCACCCTTTTTGTTTTTATTCATCAGTGCAGAGTCTAACTGTGATTTAGCAAAAATTATAGTCAGTATTATGTCTGTGTTTACTGCTGAGGTGCTCTTTCTTTCTAGGCTTACGGTTAATCTGCTAGCTATAATTTTTTTCTTTCTGTCTTCCATGGCACGATCATTTGTTGTCTGCAGTTTTTCTGAACTAGAATTTTGACACTCCAAATATATTGGTACTCCCAGCTGAAATTCCCAACAAGTATTTTGTCTGCTTTATGTCTTATTTTACCAATATATTAAAAAGTCCTTTGGCATGTTGAATGAAATTCTCAGGGAAGAAAACCTTCACTGTCTTTTGACAGCATGTTCTAAAGCTACATGTAATCCACAGAGCCAACTCGTAGGTGAAGTGTGTCTGCACATATTTTTTGGTTCTGATGGCTTCAGACACAGGTGAGCTCTGACACCTCCAGTCAAAACTACCTACTTGGGCAATAATTTTCAACTTTCTTACAACCCCAAACATACCTGCACCCACTCCAGCATCAGGAACGGGATGCTGCCACTATAAAGGGACCATTGCTACCCAAGTGGTGGTTGTGAAGGTGTCCATGTGGAGTGGCATGATGCCATCTTCTAACTGAGTTCTACTGAGAATTCTAAGTCTGCTGAACAGTATCTATCCTTTTTCATTTATAAATTTACAAAGAAAGGAAAGAAGTGCTTTCACTGCTTTACAGACAAACTGTAGCACAGCAAATAGAAATAACCAAGATCTCAGGGCTTATCAGTGGTAGAGTCAGGAAAATAAACTTGTGTCACCTGATTTCCATCTTCCTTTTCTACAGACAAAATATAAAAAGTAGCTATCTAGCAATATATATGAATGTATAAAGACAATGATATAGATGATCTAGAAAGCTTTGTGACTTTTTCTACAGTAAGTTGAATGTAGCAGGCCAGTAGAATAGTAAACAAACAGCAGGAGCCTTGAATACTTTTTTTTTTTACATAATCATCGACTTTCAAATATCTGAATTTGGGTCCTCCAAATCATCTCTTTTCTCTATCTACAGTATCTTCAGTTATTCATCTTCTTTTCATCCCTGCTTCATGCCTTCATTATCTCTCACCTGCTGTGACCTCTTAGTGACTGTAACCTTCTCCCCTCTAATCTCCCTCCTCCCGTCCACTCCAAACACTGTGGTCAAGGTTATCTTTCTTGTTCACCACTCTGATCGTGTCAAGTCTTCTCTCAGTCCCTCAGGTGGTTTTCTGTCTTATTACTCTATAAGGTCAAATTTCTCCTCTGCAATTTCAAGGCTTTGCAAGAGTCTGCCTTAGTCTACCAGTGGACTGAGCCCTTACTCTTTCCTGGCTCTCATACAGTCCTGTTTATTGTGTGTATCCATATCTCATGCATGACTTCCTTTTTCTATTCCCAAAACTGTATACAGTGCCTAAAATATCCGCTTTGCTCTAACCTGCCAACCAACTTAATACTCCTCTTTCATGTCTCTTTGTGCATTCTATGTAAATTTGTTTACGAGTGTTTTGGAGCAAGAGACTTGTTTTTGAAAATGTAAGTTATTTGTGAAGTTGCAGGTATAACAATGAAGTTGAAGAAATAATTATGACATTTACTTCACCATCTTGTATCACACTGTAAACAAATATATAAAGTAGCATTTAAATATACTCATAATAAGTAAACAACTGAAATGTCTCAAATTCTCTTCTTCTCCAGATTTATAGTGAAGCAAAGGAAAGGAATAGTGGTTACTATGTGTGAGTCAGATACACTTGAAAAATTTGATTCCTTCACCAGATTGCCTTTCCTTTGAAGGCTGACCACAACCAGCAGATACATATTTAAACCACAGCTTGGACCTGATGGTGGAATAAAGTATACTTTTGATTCTCATTAAGAGATGACCCCTGACAGCATGCTGTTAGCTCTGTGACTTTCTCACAAGAGCCTTGAGCCATAGTTTCTTTTGAAATAAATATGCTGCCTTTCATTGAAACAGCTCCTACTGAAAAAAACAGGAACACCTACATCTGTAAAACAGGAAAAAAAAAAAAAAAGAAGAAAGTGGAACATGGAAAGAAATCATAGGCAAGGCATATAACAATTAAAAATGTTGGGCTAAAGTGTATGGCAGCAGTCTGATTTCTCTACTCCCCCCAAAAAAAAAAAAAAAAGAAAAAACAAAAAGAAGAAAAGTTGGGAAAGAAAAAAAGCCACAGACACAACAGAACCTTGTATTCCTAGGAGTTTCCTCAGGCAAGGGGTATTTCAGCTTATCATACAAATCTTTCCCATAATTCAGCTATTAAGCAACAAGATTCTATAATCTATTATCAGTTAAATTTATGTTTGTAAATCTTTACTGCTGATGGTATTATAATACCAGGAGCATCTAAGGGCAACTGCTATCACTTTTATTGATAGAAGTGGTAGGAAATGGAAAGAAAAACTTGCAGCAGCAAACCAGTAACTCTTTCTGAAGCAAATGCGTCATATGTGATACACTTCTTTTAGTTTAGCTATGAAATGAACTAACAAAAGAAATAATATAACAAAAAAAGCCTGGCCACTCAAGATTTGCATCTTGATATGTAATTCACTTGATTAATTAGCAGTATGCTTTTTAAACTGTAATATGTAGATAAATGAGAAACAAAAAATACACTAAAATTTCTGTATCTGTTGTTACTGTGGGAAAAACAATCCCCCTTCCAATTTATCAAAGTAATTTCAAAACAAAAGAGATAAAATTGTATCATCATAAAGTGATACAGGAATTAATCTACTTGAGGGTCAACATACTACACTGGTCACCAGCTATTTAAATGCAGACCTGCTTTCACATTTGTGACATATACTCCACACATCTGGAGACACATGCCAACTGTTCATCTCTCTGCTCTAGCAATGTTGCCAGAAGTTTGCTTATTATTGTTTCTTTGACATACACCCACAATACTAGAAATATTAACACCTATAATTAATCCAACCACACATGTCAATGACAGGTATAATTGCACTGGTTTTCTAAAAATGTACCAGACTACTCCAACTTTGTGGTGCTAGTGTGTTAGTGTTGATAATGACTAAATCTAAATATTTTGATTGTAAGTATTGTATTTGAAAAAAAAATTAAAAATGCAAATTTTACTGGAACAGACTACCTTTTCCTTTTCAGCACATCTCTGAACCAAATTAAAGCAGAATTTCAGTGTGGCGGCCAAATATACTTACGTACTTAATTTTAAGTCATTCACATTACCTTTTAATGGCATAGTTTTACTCCAGCTGGTATGGTAGAAATCTTCCAAATTATTGACTCCAAACTAAAACCATTGTTGTGCTCATGTATACTAAAATTAAAAAAAAAAAGACCCTATTTTCAGTATCACAGTGTGTACTTTTGCTGCCATGGTAATGAATGGCAAAATTCTATCCAATTTCATAAGGATAAAGATAATTCTCCATGTTTAAAACTGGCTGTCTCCTAACCTTTCTAATGAATTGAACGCATTTATTCAATGCAAATTACACAAAGTTGTTTATTTGACTACAAAGAAACAACATATAATTGGAAGTAAATTCTCATTTATGCTTTTGCAAAATGTTTTATATAGACAAAAGAAATTATGGAAAGGAGAAAGGGAGGGAGGGAGGGAGGGAGGAAGAAAGGAAGGAAGGAAGTAAGGAAGGAAGGAAGGAAGGAAGGAAGGAAGGAAGGAAGGAAGGAAGGAAGGAGGAGCCTTTGTTTAGGATATGACAATAGTCATCACTGATGTTTGGCTCATGGGTCTCAGTTTCTTCAGTGCTGTGGAACACAGCATCTTTCCATTTAACATTACAATTTTCTCCCTGTGTGATTTTCAGTGCTGTGACATTTAGAAGGGATGACAAAACCTCAATACTTGTTTATTCCATAGGTCAATATTCCAAATAGTTGTCCTGATACATTAGAAATGTTAGCTGCATTACTGTTAACATTGATACCTGCTATTTACCCCACAGTGTTGCCTTAGGTTTAACCCTTATATTTTTCAAATCCTGCATTGTCTGGCGTGTATGCTTTGTATCTCATTGGTTGCTGTTTTCTATAGACATAACACCAGCATTCTGTACTCACCCAAGGCCATTCGGGCTGCCCAGATCCACGCTTCTAAAGGTGGGGTGGGGAGCAAGCCAGGGGGAAATTGTAAAGTTCTAATTGGTACATCTATGGTGATATACGAATGGACCAAGTCTATAAAAGTGTGGAGAACTCGTGACTCGTCATCCAATTTGGGTGATGGCCCAAGGGGGGGGCTGTTGCGGTCCTCTGGGCGTGGCTTGCGCCCGGCCCTTTCCCGCCGGGCCGGGGCCGGGGGGTGCCGGTCCTTTCCCCACCCCCGCGCGGCAGCTGCCGGCTCGGCAGGGGCTGTCCCCGCCCAGGGGAACAGCTCATTGGTTCCCAGGCCGGGTGCAGACAGCCGACTCACTGGCCGGCGCCACTGTCAATCATTGTGGTCCTCCGCAGTGATTGGCTCTCCCAGCGGCCCTCCCCACGCCCCCCGTCTTATAGCACGCCCTGAGCACCATTTTGGCTGTCTTCTTGGCACCATGTTCCAGTAATAAAATCTGCTGGTGATAAGCGGAAAAGAACCCTTTCTCGTCTCTTTATTTCCCTGCATAAATTAAACCGCTGTGCGTGAGCTAAGCCAAGATCTGCGGGAGTCTCGATACTCGGCTCGCCTCTGATCGGACACTAGATAAGGCCTGAGTCGCATTATCTAGGCAAACGGGACCGATGCAAGATACTCCAAGTTACTCACACTCTCTAGCCGCGGTAGGGGGCTTTGTCTGCCCTAAATGTACCTTTTGAAGGTCCTTCAAATAAATACCCACCTTTTATTCCCTTACTTCTGCCTGGCGTCAGTTTTTGGGCTAGCCTTTTAGGCATCAACAGAAGGAAAAAAGGTCATGATTTTATCATCTTTTTCTTCCAAATTAATTGCAAAAATATGCTGAATACTGGAAAAACCTATTAAACCCAATGAGAATTTGTTCTGTTCAGAAGTGTAAGTGCTAGGTCTTGGTTATACTACAGCCAACTATGAAGTGATTTAATAATTTTAATTCATGCCATTTATGCACAACAGGAAGTGCCCCAAAGTACCGGTATTTGCCTAACTCTGTTTATTAACCATCTTTGTTCCCTTTATATGATCAGACATGAACACTAACTATTGTCATTTTTCTTCTTTTTGGTCCACTTACTCACAGGAGGGCATGTGTATTAGAATCTACCAGAGAGCATCCACAGCTTCAACTCCAAACGAGCATACTGAAAAAGAATCAAGTCTCCAAACAGAATACAGAGATTAAATATTAATATGCAAATTTACTATAGTTTGTTAGTAGAGGCCATAAACATTGTGTATGTGGGCATTTAGTGATGTATTGCTTAGGTCTGCCAGATGCGATATTGTACTGTATCTTATTTTAAACTCTTTGAGCTAGACAGCATAGACAACAATTTGATCTCTTTGAGTTCTTTCAAAATCCTCCTGTGAATATTTATCATTTTTCTTTCATGCAGTTACTTTATGACAAGTGGCTTTTCAGAGGTTTGGGTGCAACTACCCAAGTACTGTAGCCATTTGTTTGAGGGAGTTGCTGTTTACTAGAAGACAGTAAACAATGGCCCCTGTTTGTGAATACTTTCCCATCAAGTCTGTAAACCAAAGAGCTTGCTACATGAAATGCTTAAGAAAAGTCAAAAGCAGAAATTTAGAATTTTCCTCTCTCATTGTTTTAAAAAAACCCAACCAAACAAAAAAAAAACCTGAAAGAAGCTGCAATTCAAAGTTCATTAATTAATTGGTTTTTTCTAGAACTTCAATTGCATGGGGACTTCCGTGATTTTTGCATCCCATGCGCCAAAGGATTAACAGGATGCTCGTGTAAGTGAAGGCTTAAATGTGGCTACGCTTTGATGAGCCTTTAGCAGGAAAATGCAACAAGCAGCTACTTGGTAAAGTTCTGCAAGAGAGCAGAGTCAGGACTACAGTCATAACACCATAGAGACAACTTATGTCTGCTGAAGAAGTGAATGCTATACTGACATGACTACAGCCTTTAAAGATCAGAGACAATGACCAGGAATGCCACATTTTCTTAGAGAAAAAAACAGCAGAGCAATTTAGAATGCACTTCTTCAGCAGTTTTCTGTATGATTATGTCTTGTAATAAGAGCTCAAAAATGTCTGAATTCAGACATTTTTGTAACCAAATATATTTCATACAGCTTGACATCACATAGTAGCAATTATTTTATCTTTCTTTTCATCATATGTGGTCTTCTCCAACACAGGTTTTTTGATAGACATTCGTCATTGTAGGATGAGAACATCTAATATTAGTGTACAAAGCACTACAAATTAACCTACTTTAATTTTGTTCTGGCACCCTAGCTTGAAAGACAAATGTGTGACCTGTTTCATCTTAATAAATTAATATTAACTACACATAAATTTTGTACATATTTTCATCAGAGCAAGCTAAATAAAGAGAAAAGCCTTGCAACTGAAGCAGAAACTTGTTGAGGTGTAAAATGGTCATTGTTTCTTGTGGGATTTCATTCCACTCTATGGGGTCTGTTTACCGAAGGCATCAGGTCCTTTTCCAGGTAAATTATATTTATGGCAGACTGGTCTACTGGGACAAAAATCAAAACTGTTAACCAGTCTTCACAAAGGAATTGGTGTTTTTGATACCCTGAATCATTAAGCACCTTCAAATAAAAGTGAGATGTTGAACTTGACTGATGTGCTCTGAGACAGGCTTTGCACTCTCAGACATCAGGTGGCAGTGAGCATTGTGGAGGAGCTGCACTGCAGCACCCTGTCAGCCAGAGTTTCCCAGGCAGTGAGGGTGTATGGTACAAATGAGGATATAAGTGATCCTGCATCATCACTCACCATAACCAAACGGTGTGTTCTTGTGCCTCAGAGATGTTTACATACCCTTAATTTGTCATTTAAAGTAAGTTTTTAATTAAAAAAAACCAAATTTAATCCTTTGGTAAATTTTTAAAGAGCAATCCTCCAAAAAGCACTTCATTTAGGTTTGATAGGAGTTAAACAGGAACTAGCTATTGAGATATAGAGTAAAAAAAGGATAAAAAACCAATTATGTATTCTCTACATCTAAGTAAATGTTTTTAAAATAACTATGCTGTTTTAGTAACATAACTGACTCATTAGCTCTTAATTAAATACCTGTAGTGTAAAACAAATCTTACCATAAAATATTACCCCTCTCAATATAGTACACTTTCCTCTACACACTACAGTGGACACATTTAGTGGAGTAGGCAAATGGCAGAAGTTAGTCCTTTAATATGTAATGCTGCTGCACATTAAATAAAACTGTCTGCAACATATATTTTGCAGTGATTTATTTGCAATTCAGATGTTATTTCTAGATGTATATAGAACCGTTAAGTCTGCTAACAATTTTAGAAATTATAATAAAACAGAAAATTGTAGCAATTCATTTATGTTAATTTACTGACACTAAATTCCTCTGGGCAGCAGCCATGAACGCACTTTTTTATATAAAATTAAAACCTGTTTTGGTACTTAACACATCAAAGTTAATGACAGAAATGCTACCTAAGATTTATATTTGCATGAATTTGTTTATTTGTTTGTTTCTCTTACATTCTCTACTTCTTACATAGTTTACCCAATATATGCATTTTTTTAAAAGAGTAAAAAATGATTTTATGTACTCATTGTTAAGATGCCTTAACGGACCTAATTTCCAGGACATGGACACTTTGTAATTTTAAAAAATCATGCCTGTTTAATATGTTTTTCGTAAGGGTAGCTAAATTCACTAAGCATTTTTAGTGGTCTCAAGGATACAGTATTTCATATTTTAATTTTAGGATCTGTTTTTGTTTTTGCAGCAGGTTATAGGATTTTTTAAATGTTAATTTTGCACCTTGGTTATTACATTTTGTTCTGGCTTTTTTATAGCACTGGATTCTGACTAATCACTTATGACAAGACTGTAAGACAACAATTTGCCTGCAGAAGGGGGGATGTATAGCAGCACCATCCCAGGAGCAACCAGAGACTTTTAGAAACACTATTTCCTCTCTCGCTTGCCCCTGGCTCTAAGGGGGGCACAAACCCCTACTGCTCTGTGCTGGCAGCCAACTGTCAGGTCAGCTTATCTCAGATGGACAATGTGTTGAGGAGATAAAGCCAAAGTCCTGCATGGCCCTGAGCACCAGCTGCCAATGTCCCATCAGGACAGGGACCAGTGTCCCCTCACAGGCTGCTGTCATCACTCTCCAGCTTTCTCAGTGACCTGAAGTCACACTAGCCCATGCCAGGAAGCAAGCCCTCAAGTCTCCCTTATTTTCCTGCACAGTGTGGATAAGAGCATTTCACAATCCTATTTGGTGATTATGCCACAGGAACCAGTATTGAGACCTCAGTTTGGTAGTCAAACAAGGCAAAACAATAACCTGCTACCCTGTTACCCAGTTGTAGATATGGACACACTGGCCAAAGAACCTTATTTTGTAATTCCTGTGAGCAAATTCCTCAGAGGCACGCCCCTCCCTGGATTCTTGCTTGCCATCAGGAGATGAAAGGGAGCTTCGTCCAAATAAATGGCTTGTGTTGCACCTACAGACGTGTCAAACTTTGAAAATCTCATGCTCTAGATAGCCTTGTTTTGCAGCTAATTGGTATGTTTTTCTTTAAAAAGTGAAGATTCTAACCTTTACTTGACAGATACGTGGGCATAATGCCACAAAACATTTTGAAAGCTTATCTATAGTCTGCTGTTTACAAGTCTTGTTTATGTTGGAGCTCACACAAGAGTATACAAATGAAAAGGGTTAGCAGGAACAAAACTGAATGGTTGGTTTCAAACAGATGTGTAAGCTAGCAATGAAGAGTTTTCACCCACAGAAAGTTTAAAGGTGTTGCTCCCTTTGAAAAGGCAACCACACAAATGTAACACTTGACTCGACAGATGTTTTTTATTATCATAATTTATTGCTAGTTGTGTCCCTGAACTTTTGGGATGGAGAACAAAGACAGTTTCATTACCTGTTATGGGTTTGTTGTTTTTTCTTTACGTTTTTTTTCTTTCTAATCTTATGAAATTGGAGCTAGGAGAGAATAAATGGGATTCCATTTCTCTGAGAGATTTAGCAACAGAATTGTTTACAGTGTTGCAATCAGTCATGTTTAAAGTAGAGCTACTAACTGCATTACTAAATAAGGGAATACCTTGGAAACAAAAAGGTTGCATAACAGGTAAATTTAGCTTGTAGAATCTTTAGTATGCAATGTATAAGAAATTTCATACACCCTTGGGAGAGTTTGAAATTTTGTCAGTGGGTGCAAAAAGCTAGAAAAAAGCTTAGAAAAACTAAAATGAAAAAATATATGGAAACAACTAATTACCAAAAATCTGTCTTAATTCCTTGTTGTTGTTGTTATTACTGGTTTTGTTTCGAGTATGAACTTTATCTCCTGCAAACTGATACACACAGATTACTTGGCACTTACCATTCAGGCTTATTCTTTTCAGGAAACTGGAACCTGATTTCCAACTGCACTTGAAAGTTAAAAGTTTCAAAGACAGTATCTTCATCCCACCTGGGGAGTAATTGCAAAAATACTAGCAGAGGCAAATTTCCGTGGTGCAGGACTACCTGGTACTTTAGATACAAATTCTTTTGGAGTCTTCCTCAATCCTCAGATTTCTACCAATAGTTAAAGATGGCAGCACCATCTCTGAAGACATTGGTCTTCCTTCATATGAAAACTCCTGACCTGTCTGACTGATGTTACAGTCTTCAACCTCTAAGTAGTGCTTTGCTAGGAGAAAGTGATGCATTGAACTCTACCACAATTCCTCGGGTACTGACAGTAAACATTAGCTCTGAAGCAATTGTAATACTGGACTACTAGAAGAGAGAAGAGAATCAGTGACACGCTATATTGAGATTTCAGTGAATTCCAAGGTATTATTATTAATAATATTAGTATAATATCATAGTATTATTAGGGACATACCTGCGTAAGAAACATGAGAAAAATCTAGTAGCTCCTTCAGATGCTGTTGGGTCAGTAATTTTGGGTTTTTTGTTTGTTTTAATGAAGAGAAGGAAAAGATTTGTTCCACACCCAATCTCACTGAGAATAACCTTAAAGTCTACCAGGTAGGGCATTTTTCTCAGACTTCTTACAGCACATGCTTTTGCTGTTAGACTGCTCTCATGAAATCCATCTATTCAGACTTTTATTAGGATCTCCATTTTCTTTGACCTTCCTGATCTTTCATATCATAAGACGTATTCCTGAAATGCTACCTCAATTACAAAGGACTATAGGGAGAGGACGAGGGGGAATGGTTTTACACTGAAAGAGGACAGGTTCAGATTACGTATTAAAAAGAAATTCTTTACTGTGAGGGTTGTGGTACACTGCCACAGCTGGCCCAGAGAACTTGTGGATGGCCCCATTCCTGGAAGCATTCAAGGCCAGGCTGGATGGGATTTTGAGCAACCTGGACATGGGTGACAACACCCATGGTAGGAGTGTTGGAACTAGATTATCTCTAAGGTCCCTTCCAGCCTAAATCACTCTGTGATTCTATGATTTTGGCTTCTCCAAGTTTGTCCTCTATCAGTACTTCTGTCTGCAAAATAGACGCCATTTAGCCAGATCTTTGAACTTTATCTGCTTCTACCTTTTCCTTAAATCTAGCATTATCAGCAGTCCCAGGAAAGTTTTAAATCTCAAAGGTAAGATTCTACTCAAAACAAATCATAAAACATCCAAAGTCAGACAGAATAGAAAAGGTGTAGATGAACACCCACTGGCTCACGCTGCTGTGAGTTACCAGGTCTTCTTGTCTGTGTACAGCAGCTCTGCAGGTGTCAGTCTCTGACTGTAGGTTTGCAGATTATGTACAGTCCCCTTCCCAAACCCAAGAGAACATTTTCTTTCCTTCCCCTCTGAGACTTAAACTGTAGTTCTGTTCCCTGCTTTTCTCAGCATTTATTGGAGTATCTACTCACTCCTGGGTTTGTTTTTTTTTTTCCCCCTTCCTCCTTCTCCTTTTTTATCCTCCATTTCCATAAATTTCATTACTGGATCATTTTCAGGGAAGGTACAATATTTCCAGAGTGCAGCCTAAACCAAAGGGGAACAAGAGAACAAACAACTGTCCTGTCCTACCACATAATCGTTAAAGGACATAGGAGACATTAACCTACAATAACTGAAATCAAACTAAATCCCATCTACTAAGCCAAGTATTTCATAAAATCTAATGATGTTTACAAATTTCTGAATAAATATTCAAATTATTAATGACAGGTCTATGTGCTGTAATCTCTAACAAACTTGTCACAAATAATTCACAAAACAGATTTTCATCAGTAAAGTACTTCATTATTCAGTGAAGCAAAACATATTGTTGATCTCTATATGGTTTAATGCAATTTAATGTGAAAAAAAAAAGCCAGGTTTGAGAAAAATCCACACAATATTTTCTTCAGAAACGGTTTTAAATGCTTCTGAGAATACCCTCTATTTGTAAACACAAATATTTCCTATTCTGCATTAGAAAATGTAGTGTCTATATTTATAGTATATTCCTATCTCAGTGGTACTAGCACTGCGTGCATTATGTTAACATGCCAAGTCATATGATCATATTTTTAAAGGAGGCTATGTAAGTGAAAAAACAGTCCCCTTAACCATTATCTGAGTGTCTCTGTGTTACCTGAAAAGGCTAGCCCAAAAACAGACTAGTCAGGAGTAGGGAAATAAAGGTGGGTATTTATTCAAAAGGCCTTCAAAGGTACATTTAGGGCAGAAAGAGCCCCTCTAGAGGCTACACCCGAAAGGGACGATGAGTCATGAGTTTTCCACACCTTTATAGGTTTGGTCCATTTGCCTATCAGCATAAATTCACCAATGAAAACTTTGCAATTTCCCCCTAGCTCCACTAGCTTGCTCCTCCCCCTTTAGAAGCTTGGGCCTGGGCAGTCTAAGTGTCCTTGAAGAGCAAGCCCAGGCAGCTGTTGTTATGTCTATCTTAGCATGAGAGAACAGCAGCTAACAGGCTAAGAAGCATCTCAGAGTTACACGTTAGGCAATACAGAATTCGAAAAAGTATAAGGGTTAAAACCTAAGGCAACATCTCTACCTGCGTCATTCCACCCAGCAATTCTGTGACCTACTGGACAATTTCAATCAAATTTGCAAGTGGGATAAACAACTTCAAAGGTGGTTTTAGTTTAAATTTCATTTCAGTGGGTGGGTACGCATGAGAGAGAAATCGATATCATGAGCAGGAAAAGTAGCTGTTGTACTTTCCCAGGCAGCTGCTGCCTGACCCAGCAGCATGCCTCTCTCAGCCAGCCACTCACATCTGCAGGGCAACCATCAGACACAGGAGGAACCTGGAAGTAGTGGCAGAGGAAAAAGTATAAGACACACTTGTAGGAAACCAATTTTCAATATTTCAATTGCTCTTAAAGAAATTGCTTTTCTTAAAAAACTCATGAAGAAAACTTCTGCTTGAAACATGCTGGGTTTGATCTCAGTGTGCCCTGTTTTCACTGCAATAAAAAAGCAAAAAGCAAAAAATGTTTCTGTATATTGTGCTAAACGGTCATTAAATAATGTAGCTGAAAAGAGGCATGAGAATACAAATCCTAAGACCTTACCTTTGGCCTAAAAGTCACCTTTTCTGTAAGCCTAATGAATCTTTGTGTGTGTTTGCTTGCTTGTGTTTCCAAAATGACACAGGTACAACTGTAAACCTAATATTCCCAGCTCCATAGAAGCCGCAGGTATCAACTTTTTCAGTGACAATCTCACGCTTAGCTCCTAAATACTAATTCCCTTTGCCTGAAGCCTCTTAAATAGTCCTGTGCCCTGCTTCAGCACCCTTTTCCTACTCCTCTCTCTTCTTGGACTCTGTCCTCCCATTAGCCCAGTAACATCATTTGCAGACACTTACCCCCTCTTGCCTGTACCTATTGCACTGTTATTTTGTACTCCGTTTCTCAGCAACTATCTCTTCTACACGTCTTGCTGGTATGACCTCATAAATTAACATAAAATTGTTCATATAGAGAGTGACAAAAGTATTTTTATCTTCTGTTACTAGTTTGAAACAATGCTAATAAACAGAGGAAATGTCCTTTTAGTCTATGCAAGTTGTACTACTTTGCTATTACGGCATGGATCAAATCACTGGAAAGGTTTCTATTGATTTCATTGAGTTTCTAGACAGTACTTCTCTTACATTTCTCTAGATGACATATAATTTCTATTTTTAATTGTAATTTTAACCAATTCTATACTACTGAAAGTAAAGCCTGCCACACCCCAACTTGTTGATCACCCTTTTAGTCTTATTAAGAAAAACAGATTTTGTATGTTTTAGTCCTCACACACAATAACAGATCTCAATGACTGCGTATTTTTTCACAGTTCATTTACTCATTTTCAGATTCTGTAAGAATGCTTGATGACTACCATTTAGTTAGACGCTTCTTGCTCTTTAAGAATCACACCATTGACACCTTATATACACCCACATCTCATCTTTGTTACTAAAACAAGTTGACCTGAGGAAATGTCTTTATTTGCTATGAGTACAGAAATATAATTTCTTGGCAGTACTTTTATAGCTGGTTAACTAATAGGCCCAACAGTTTTGTTGTGGCTCCCTCATATCGATAAAACACATTTGTTTATTAGCAGGTAATTAGTTCTTGTATATATGAATTCTTTGTTCCTCAAATTTGCTCCTTGGCCTTTCTAATTTTACTTCTTTCTGTTGTTTTCAGCTGATTGAACTTAGGTTTTCTCAATTATACACTTAAGGCTCAAATAACTTAAATATTGAACCTTGACATTTAACTATATTGATCTTTTCCTTGCCTCCCTATTTTCTTTTAGTAGTTTAGGGATGTTTGTTCTGAGACTTCTGTGATATGCTTAAGTACCCTTCACACCAAGACAAAAGATTTTCATTTCAATACTTCTGATTGAGTGTATTTCTTATTTGTTTGGATTTTTTTTTTGAAAGTAGAAAGATTTACCTGTCTTTGCTGAAAATAGAATAACAAATTACTAGATTTTATAACGAACACTTCACAAAAAAAAACCAAAAAAAAAACAAAAAAAAAACCAGACTGAGTACTGTTGTGTTTTCAATAAATCATCAATTTTTGAAAATTTTGTTTGGAGATGTGTCCCATTATGATCTTTTTTTTTGGTTGATGTCAAACTACAGCATCCAACAAACAAACACTTCAGGTACTGAAAAGTATTACAAAGCATAATTTAACTCCATACATAGTTAATATTTAGAGCTATTATATTAGACTTTGGTCCTCTGTTGAACTTCTCCTATAGAGGATATTTAAAGTGTTTTTTCTTGATTTGGCAGACAGTACAAATCTTCTATAAGTGTATTTCTATTATTAAAGATTTGTGTTTTGTCTATGTATTAGCCTCTCCACAGTCCAGTTTTCTTGCCAAGCTGTTAATAAGCACTTTTTAATTTTGTTTTTATTTTGTTTCATTTTTTCACTGATAAATATACACTAGATATTCAATATATCGTGACATGACACAGCGTATAGGTATTATCAGCATTCATTTGCATTACCTTCATATATTTAATTTCCGACTCTTCTTTGTGAAATATACAGCAACTTCTGATGAATAAATATAAAACTATGATGCCAGTCCGAGCTATCAAATATGTAATGTGTGCTAAAAAATTGACAGAAATAAGTATTTTAGATATACTGTAAAATCATCGAACAGATAAAATATTCATTACTTGCACAGGTGGATTAAAATCAATAAATGCCATTTTGTTGTTATAAACTGTCTGATGCAACAAACATCAGCCTGACACAGGCATATATTCATATGCAGGCACAATTTTTTAATGTGTACTTTTTCAGTTAGGCACCTAAGTCTCTATTTGGTTTAAGAGACACAATTTTTAAACATGCCAAGATGGTATGATTTCTAAGGAATCATTAGAAAATAGTTAATAATTATCCATACCTGAAAATTAGTATTAAAATGCAGCTCTGCAAAAATGCAGCACTCCAAAAACCAGAGTGACTGGTAGAGCAAGGCGTAAGAGTTTCATTTATCATCATCACCTGGCAGTCGGTCATATGTTTGAAGATCCAATGATAGTGTTTCAGATTTTATTTTTCCTCTAAGTATTCCATGCATGTCGTTGGTATCCAATGGGTTGTTGTAAGCTGCAAGATGTTTGATAAAAAAAGACAGATTTTACAAGCAAAGATACCAGTTACTTGTATAAAGGGTTATATAGTTTTTCCCTTAATTCAGAGTTCCAAGTACTTGTTTTACAAACTGCAGAGTGCCCTCAAACATATTGACTTCATTGTGGAGTCAGAGTATTTACTGTGTAATGCTGAGTCACATTAAAAAAAAAAAAATAAAAGAAAGAAAGGTATTCACTAGGCTGGAGAAAAAAGTGATGGAGACACTAGTCTCCTCCTCAAAAAAAAAAGTCAAATTCATCCTGGGTTTTGAGGCTGTTTTTCAAACTAAACACAAGAAACATTGTCAGAAATATATTACATAGTATATGCCACTGTCATACAAAGCCTTTTTTTTTTTTTTTTAAATTCTTGCTGGTGCTTTCCTGCTCTGAAAGGAAACTAGTTACCATATGTGTACACACTTAGGCACGGTGCATAGCCCACAGTGTATATAGACACACACACGCCCCACAGGACGCACGCAGGCGGGATATACCCCATATGCAGCAGTATCTCTAGCACGCTAGAGGGAGCCATTACATAATTGCAGTGACCCTTTTCCCCCTCCTCAATTAACACAACTTGCGTGGAAAAATCTCTGGACAGCCTGAAGTTTTGGCATAAGCTGCAGAATAAGGAGAGGAAAGCAGAGGACTCTGCTACAGTTACAGTCAAACAAGGTCTCCTGATAGGTCAGGGGTTTACGCTGGTGTTTGTTCCACTTTTAATATTGTGCTACTTTTATAGGGAACTTCTCCAAATATGTGACTTAGCCGAATACGCCGATTTTCCTCAGCCAATCTGAAGCCCTCATGCAGAAAGCAAAGCCCATTTTGTAAACATATCCTTTATTTCATCTGTCTGTCGCTCTCACACAGAAAGTTGGCAGGGCTGAGAGAAGTGGTTTTCGGCTGCCACTAATGTATGTATAGCTTATTTATACACTGCATTTTAACACGGCATTAGTTCTATAACGGTTACCAGCAGACTCGCTCTGTACGGCCAACTATCCGTTTCACAGCTACAAAGAGGTCCTCAGGACGGGAAGATGGGTCTGGAAAGAACACTCATTTGAATTTATAAATCTGCAAGACTTTTTCCAAGTCGAATTATATTTATGGACATCATAACTCAGGGCTGAAGGTTATCCTATCAAGCAAGGCGAACGAGCAGCTACCTTAACTGAATCTTTTATGAGACGCTCCTAAGCGTCTTATAAGTGCTCCAGAGTTTATTTGTTTTTATACGTTTCTTTTTTTTTACGTTTTTTTTTTTTTTTTTTTTTTTCTCCTTTCCCCCTAAATGATTCTTGCTACTTACACGCTCGTCACAAATGGCAGCTTCGCTTCCGTACGCCCTCCGGCAATCCGAGCACGCACCTTTCCAGTCTCAGTCCTCCCCCCGCCACCGCCGCCCCCGGCCGGGAG
>VZRZ01000647.1:179666-268071 GCA_013398175.1 Climacteris rufus
AGTGCTGCAGAGGGAGGCGAGGCGGGGGGTGGGGGGGGAGAGAGAGAGAGTGAGCGAGCGAGCGAGGCAGAGCGCGGCTCCAACTGTTGAATTTTCACTGAATTCTCCACTTACCTGCGGGCGGCTGGTGAAATGGATCTGGTTTATCGGGGATCGGCATTCGCTCCGCGTGCTGCCTGGCTAAGACTGGCGACCGTCTGTTTGCAAAGGGCCACCCATCAATGAGGCAGAGAAGAATATTTGTTTTTTCTTCTTTTGCGTTTGAAAGCCTCCCTGCCACACGTTGCAGAATTAAGTGTGTACTTTGGGTCCGGACTCAAATAAAGGAGAAAAAAACAGTGCAGAACTGAGACTCGGAAGTAGATCTGTGAGCTATGTATTGGAAACCTGTTTTTGCTGTTTTTTTTTTCTTTTAATGTGAAAGATCTCTGATTTATTTCACACATAACACTGAGGAAAGGTGGTTAAAAACACTCAGCAAAGCAGGAGACAGACGCGCCTCTGTGCCAGTGAGTGGATAACAGCCTTGTTTTCCTGATCCTCAGTCTCCCGGAGAAAGAGGTATAGTAAAAGTGTAGCTGGATCCCACACCCCCACCTTCTCCTTTTTTTTTTTTTTCTTCTTTTTTCCCTCCCCCCTCCCCAAAATATAAATCTTATTAATTTTTTTCTTGTCTATAGAGTGAGTCAGAGAAGCGTTAGGAAGAAGCTGCAACTAATGTCTGTGAAGGGAGGAACATGAAGCAGTAGTGAATGTGATTTGTTCCGCTGGATCTGACTCATCCAAGCAGATTGAAACACCTGCATTTCTGGATTTGCCATTCATTTATTTCAGGTTGTTAAAAGAACCTGAAATAAAATTTTGCAACCCTTGCCAGTATTTACCTATACACCGTATCGCTAGGAAAGGTGTATATCGGAAAGAGGGAACGCATCTGGCATTGCTGTCGTTCTTCTCCCCTGTACCAAGATGCTCAGAGACTGTTAAAGCTTAGAAAGGTCTGCAAAAAATTCATCACACAGATCGCGGAACTGCATAGGTTTTAATATAAGGGAATTAGTCGATTAAAAGATCTCCCACTTTATTCATCGCCAGGATTGTTTTTCTCCCCTCCCCTAAATGAAGAGGACTAGGCGGCAGTGTCATTGGAAGGAGACGCTGAATAGAAAGAAAAGAGAGGCACTTGATAGCGCAGCCCTGTGAATACAGAGACTGTTTCCCTTTTAGCGAGAGACTAAGAAAGAGTGTGAGTGTGTGTGGTGGCTTTTCTTTCTCACTCCGCCCCCCCTCCCTTGCTTTCTTTTTGTTGTGTTGATTGTTTTTTGGTGGGTTCTTTTTTTTTTTTTTTTCTTTTTTTATCTATGCGTCCAGCCATGGGTTGCCTGTTGCTTTCCTCTCGGCTGGAGAGAAAAGCAAACTGGAATTAAACTGCATCGAGAAAAGTGCAGCTCCTCAGACACGCATACGCACACACGCATAGATACACGGAGAGAAAGGATGTGGTGGTGGCGGCGGCTACTGGCCTGTCTTAAAGAAACCCAAGTGTGCTGCTGATTGAGCACGGTCTGAGCTTACTCTCAAAATACATATTTACTGCTAATGATGAAGGTCAGCTGGTGGGTTTCTTAATCTTTTCATCAAAAAGGACGAGGGGGAGACTGGTAGTAGAGGAAGAGAAGGAAAGCTACAAATCTGGACACTAGTTTTTGCGGGGTTTTGGGGAGGGGGGGTCGGGGTTTTGCGGTTTTTTTTTTAATGTGTTTTGTTTTCCCCTCTTGCCCTGCAATCCTCCTTCCCTCTCCCTCTGATTCGGGAAGAAAACAGTGACCCGGGGTGTACGAGACAGAGAGGGGGGAATTACCGATGGCAGCGAGATGCAGCTCTCCGCCGCAAGCAATGCAAGATTAGATCTCTAAATGCAGCAAAACACTCCCTGAAAACCAACAGCCCCGCGGTGCAATCAGACATTTCACTGCCTCTCACTGCACACGAAGAGGGCTTCAACAACAAGCTGAGACTTTTTTTTCCCTTCTGTCTCTTTCCTACCCCTCCAGTCCATCAATCTCATCACAAGCGATGAGTAGTAAATAAGCTTTTTTTACCTCTACTACAGACCTGTGACCACCGTCTTTTCCTATGTATATAAAAATACACATTTTAAAAAATATTTTTGATCGTTTTCAGAAAAAAACAATCACTGCCGCCGAATTTTTTATGATTGTTATTATTTTTATTATTCTTTGTACATCTGCGGGGATTCAAGGGTCGGGAACACATCGCCTGCCCGGAGGAGGAGATCTTTTGCAAATTTTCTGATTTTTGAAACCCTCCCGCTGCTGAAGTTGGACAGACGAAGTAACTGCGAGGGGACTGCAAGCAAGGCAAGCACTTGCTGAAACGCTGCCGAAGCTGTTCCCTCCCCTTCCCCCGACCCCCCCGTTTGCTCCCTCCCTCTGAGCTACATGGTCTATTTGCTGCCTCTCATCCTGTGTCTCTGCAGATGTTTTAGAGCAACAGGTTCAGGAACTTGAAATATAGGGGTGGGGAAAGAGAAGGGAAAAAAAAAAAAGAAGAAACCAAAAAGGAAGGAAAAAAAGAGCCGCCAGAGGAGGAACGACCCCAGCGCAGGAGGCAAAGAAGACGGGGACAACCCTGGTCGCCGCTGCTGGTCCTGCAGCCCCCACCCCTGTTCGGGGATGTACCTTTCCATTTGTTGCTTCTTCTTCTGCTGGGCTCCCGCCCTGTCGCTGAAGAACCTGAATTACTCGGTGCCGGAGGAGCAGGGAGCGGGCACGGTCATCGGGAACATCGGGCGCGATGCGCGGCTGGCGGCAGGCGCGGCGGGAGGCGGGATGCTGCCCGCGGAGCGTGGCGTTCCCGGTGGCGGCCCCGGCGGCGGCCGCGGCCCTAAGTCCACCTTCCGAGTGCTGGAGAACTCAGCCCCGCACCTCCTAGACGTGGACGGGGAGAGCGGGCTGCTCTACACCAAGCAGCGCATTGACCGTGAGGCGCTGTGCCGGCGCAGCGCCAAGTGCCAGCTCTCCCTCGAGGTGTTCGCCAACGATCAGGAGATCTGTATGATCAAAGTGGAGATTCAGGACCTGAACGACAATGCACCATCGTTCCCTTCTGACCAAGTGGACATGGACATCTCGGAAAATGCTGCACCAGGCACCCGCTTCCCCCTCACCAGCGCCCATGACCCAGATGCTGGGGACAACGGTCTGCGCACCTACCTGCTCACTCGTGATGACTACGGCCTCTTCTCTCTCGATGTGAAGTCCCGTGGTGATGGCACAAAGTTTCCAGAGCTGGTCATCCAGAAGCCATTAGACCGTGAGGAGCAGAGTCACCACACCCTGGTGCTGACAGCACTGGATGGCGGCGACCCCCCACGCTCAGGCACGGTGCAGATCAATGTGCGCCTCATTGACTCCAATGACAACAGCCCCATTTTTGAGGCAGCCTCCTATGTGGTAGAGCTGCCAGAGAATGCACCACTAGGCACGGCTGTCATCGACCTCAATGCCACAGATGCTGATGAGGGTACCAATGGAGAGGTGCTGTACTCCTTCAGCGGCTACGCACCTGAGCGAGTCCGTGACCTGTTTAGCATTGACCCACAGAGCGGCCTCATCCGTGTCAAGGGGAACCTGGACTATGAGGAGAGCGGTCTCATTGAGATTGATGTCCAGGCTCGGGACCTGGGGCCCAATCCCATCCCTGCTCACTGTAAAGTCACTGTCCGCCTCATCGATCGCAATGACAATGCTCCCACCATTGGCTTTGTCTCTGTTCGCCAGGGAGCACTGAGTGAGGCTGCCCCACCAGGCACTGTCATTGCCCTGGTGCGGGTCACCGACCGTGACTCAGGCAAGAATGGGCAGCTCCAGTGTCGGGTACTGGGCGGTGGCGGCGGGCCCGGTGCCGTTCCTTTCACCCTGGAGGAGAACTATGACAACTTCTACACTGTGGTCACTGACCGACCTCTAGACCGTGAGGCCCAGGACGAGTACAATGTGACCATCGTGGCCCGTGATGGGGGCAATCCCCCACTTAACTCCACCAAATCATTTTCCGTCCGGATCCTTGATGAGAACGACAACCCACCCCGTTTCAGCAAGAACCTTTATGTGTTACAGGTGCCTGAGAACAACATCCCTGGAGAGTACCTGGGCTCAGTCTTGGCCCAGGACCCTGATCTGGGCCAAAATGGGACGGTGTCTTACTCCATTCTGCCTGGACATGTGGGAGATGTCTCCATCTACACCTATGTCTCTGTCAACCCCACAAATGGTGCTATCTATGCCCTGAGGAGTTTCAACTATGAGCAGACAAAGCACTTTGAGTTCCGTGTGCTGGCCAAAGACTCGGGTTCACCCCACCGTGAAAGCAACGCCACAGTGCGCGTCACCGTGCTTGATGTCAACGATAATGCACCCCTCATCGTCCTGCCCGCCCTCATCAATGACACTGCTGAGCTGCAGGTGCCACGCAATGCTGGGGTAGGCTACCCTGTAGGCACCGTCCGTGCCCTGGACAGTGACTTTGGGGAGAGTGGGCGCCTCACATATGAGATTGTGGAAGGCAATGAGGAGCACCTCTTTGAGATGGACCCCACTAGTGGTGAGATACGCACCTTGCACCCCTACTGGGAGGAGCTCAGCCCTGTGGCTGAACTGGTGGTAAAAGTCAGTGACCATGGCAAGCCCAGCCTCTCTGCAGTGGCCAAGCTCATAGTCAGAGCCTTGGCAGGGCCCCTGCCCGAGGCTGGAGAGCCGCAGGTGAATGGTGAGCAGCATCGGCGGCCACACTGGGACTTGTCGCTGCCGCTGATTGTGACTCTGAGCACTGTCTCCATCATCTTGTTGGCTGCCATGATCACTATTGCTGTGAAGTGCAAGCGAGAGAACAAGGAGATCCGCACCTATAATTGCCGCATTGCCGAGTATAGCCACCCTCAGCTGGGAGGAGGGGGAGGCAGTGGCGGGGGAGGAGGAGGCAGTGGCAGTGGAGGGGGCAAGGGCAAGAAGAAGAAGATCAGCAAGAATGACATTATGCTGGTGCCCAGTGAGGGCGAGGACAGCCGGGGTCCCCTCAATGTCATGAACGTGGTGAGCAGCCCATCCCTGGCCACCTCACCCATGTACTTTGACTACCAGACCCGCCTGCCCCTCAGCTCTCCCAGGTCTGAGGTGATGTACCTGAAGCCCGCCTCCAACAACCTGACTGTACCCCAGGGACATGTGGGCTGCCACAACAGCTTCACAGGGCAAGGGACTAACGCCAGCGAGGCTCCCCCGAGCCGGATGTCCATAATTCAGGTAGGAGACTTTTAGAATACCCTGGACCTCACTTTAGACACTGGTTTAACTCTCCCTTTTGTCTGCAGTGAAATCTGCTGTAAGGCAGCACTGAAGGGACCAACACAAGTCACTAAAGAGAGGTGGACTTAATGAAACTGGAACCAGATCACATCTGGTGGGTTTGGTTCTGCTGTCACATTGATGTTTCCCATGTGATTCAAAAGAAAATGCCCACTGAAACGCACACAGAGTACCAAAGAGATGCATGTGAGAGTGTGGGCAGGTGTTTAGTACATTTGAGGCATGCTGGGGTATTTTCTCAGAAGACTATCAGACAGAGGTGGGCACTCCCACAGGTTTCACTCTCTTTGGTTTGGGGTGGAGAAGAGAGAGGGCAATTCTAAAGCGGTCATATCACCTGCAGTAGCTAACAGGACAGGGAAGAAACTGCACACTGAGGACATCTATTGCGACAGTGTATTATAGCCCTCCAATCTTGTATATAAATATGGGCTAACTTTCCAAGACGTACATTTTACATTTTTTTAATTTCCTTCTTTAGAATATATATCCATAAATATATTTTTGACAGTATAGTTGGGGCCCCATTGCCTCCTCCTCTCCCCATAAACAGTTAAACTTTCAGTGCTGAAAATTCTGCTTAGTCAAATAGAAAGAAAATGTATGTGGTGACTCCCTCCTACCTCCAAATGTTAACAAAACTCACATCCTGTCATAAACCAGCAAAACAACTAGTCAGATTTCCAGTAGCCTGAGTCAACATTGATGATTGCTTTATAGCAAAAGACTTACATGCTCTGTCTTCTACCAAAGCTAATTTAGAAATTACAGCTGGGCTGCATTCTGCTGCCAGTTATATCCACATTGTCCTCTACTGACTTCTGTGAATGCGAGAAATGGCAGAATTTGGACCATTGGATATAGGGTGCTAATGACTTAATTTTTAGCAGGTACTTTAAAGTCCAAACTCAGAAGATTTATTTCAGAGCAGTGAACTTGCAGAGTGAAGGTGAGGGCAGAATTTGGCTCCAGTTGATTTAATTTAAAGTATTACTTCATGATTAATGCAGCTTAATGTTGAAACACTGCAGGTATGTTCCAAAGTAATTTTTAACATTCGGATTGAAAGCAGGCTCTGGATAATGACTATTAAATATATTTGAAATGTCATATCTGTTTTATGCTGTGGTTCTCCTAATATGCTGTTCTGAGTCATAGGGGAATGAGCTGAGTGTATCAGAAGTGACACAGACTCATTTTGTGCGTGCAGCTAGTGGGAAAGAAGTTGCACAGTAGTCACTTGATGTACCTAAAGAAGATTCATAATACCTTGGAGTTATCTTACTGTTTGATCTGTGAACACCAAATGTTTTAGCTGCCAGCTGTATCTAATATTTTAAACTGAATAAAAATGGCCATTGGTAATTGGCAGGTTAAAGAACCAAAATTCAAGTAACTGATGACCTGTAAATCAAACATTTATAACTGGGGGAAAGAAAAGTAAAAAGAGGAAAAAGAAGGCTGCCTGTACAAGGTCACTGTAAACTAATCCTCAAGCGACTATTGAGTTGTGTCACAGAAACAATTTCATTTTATGCCTATCATGAATTTGTGTTGCTATCAATTAGGTGAGTGGAGCAATACTTGAAATCTGAAATTGATTTTAACAAAAAGTGACACTTTAGGAAAGAGTTTAGGTTAGGGCACAGCCAGAGATAATTTGATTTATTATTCATGCTTTAAAAAACAAATAACTTTCCATGACACTTGTTTAAGTAATGTCAACTTTTTTTTTTACTGTAAAATGGAGTTGTCAGAAAGCTAAAAAAAAAAAAAAAAACCTCCACATTTTTTCCTACTGACAACTGTAAAAGTTACTAAAAGGCAGAAAATTATACTTTCCTGCAACCATGTAATGTCTATATAAAGCAATTAATTAAAGTATTGATGCTACTGAATAGTAAAGTTTCAATTGAAGTGTGAAATCCCTATGGAAAATGATTCCTTCTTCTTTACAGTGTTCACTGTATAAGATCAATCATGACTTTTCTTTTTTTTTTTTCTGAGATCTATATAAAACTAAAAGAGGAAATTTCTCCCTTAAAAGAGTGTGTTGTGGTTTCTATAAGAGTTTTCATTATGACAACTGTGGAAAATGTCAACTGTAACTCCTCATAACACATACTGGTATGTCTAATATTGGTTTTGCTTTCCCTCAACATCTACACAGAGTGTTTTGGATGTTTGGATGGTCCAGTCAGTAGATTAGAAAACATTCAGTTTTAGCTAGTGCACAACCTGTTCAAACCTGCTTATTGATAATATATATTTTTAGCTGTATTGGCAAAACTTACACAGTGTAGTTGGTTTCTATTTAGAAAAGGCTCATATTTAAAGTAGCTAGAGGGGAAAATTGATCTTCTTCACTGTATTTTTGCATTACCAAAATACATTTTGTATTCTCCATCTGCACATCCCTGGAGTAAATTTTATATAAAATTTGCATTTAGAATGTAGGCACTGCTTTGTGTCTGCTCCTGTACTTCTGCCTCATGTAAAATTTAAACTGCAGACTTAAGGAGAAACAATAAAGGATCAGTCTTCTCTCTGGATCTACTATATCCTTAATCTCTCCAAGAAACCTGTGCCTGCATATGTAAATTGCAGAGTTAGGAATCAAAGGTGTAGCCAGTGGGAAAAAAAGAAACAGAATCCAGTTGCTTTATCATCTCTTTTAGTTAGTCAATCGAGATAAACAGTTTTGTTCATTACACCAGCTAGGGGAAGGTAAACGATTGTTTAAGGGTTCTCTAACAAATGTTCCCTTTAGTTTTTATAGATATGTTATTGAAACGTTATAATCTCATACCATGTAATTCATACAATGGAACTGCATTTCTTTGCTCTCATTTTCTTGGCAACGGATTAATGGCAGAATTCTCTAACAGGAATCTGTTGTTAAAACTTTATATACGTGTGTGTGTGTGTGTGTGTATATATATATGTATGTATATATATATGTACATACTTAGCTATGGAGATGTATATACATGCTAAATATTACATTGTTACTTAGTCAATCCAATTGGTTCTATAAGTATTTAATAGCAAATAAATCATTCCTTTCTCAGTAAGATCTAAATTTTCTCACTCTTATTAGGAGTGCATAACTTTTTATTTTTTCATTTTTCTTACTAGTAAGACCTAATGAAGTCCATGGGCTTTATGGTTCCTTATTTCTCATGAATAGTATTTTACTCTACAGATAGCCCAATTTATATCAAGAAGTACATATGGAATAATGTTTTACTTAGTGATTAAGGGTTTCAGACTGACCTAAAAGGACCAGCAGTTGAATGAAATACTTCCTGATATGGGTAAGAGTGGTGTAATCTTGCGTCTCTTTAAGTGACTTTTCTTACACACCAATCATACAATTTGACAACTTGTGTGTTTGCTCACTACTTTATAGCACTTACCTATGTGCCATGATTGCATGTGTTACTCATGAGGAATCAATCAGTACCATAAAATTTAAACAATTTAAACATGCATACATACATATCTGTATAAAAGTTTGGATGGACAGACAAGGATGCTGGGGACCTTCAGCTATTATTGGTGCAAGAGACTTGCAAGTGCTTAGGGCCTCTGAAAATTGACTGTTTGTGATTTGATGTGTACCTGAGATTGATGTGTATGAAGAGCAGTGTTTAGTAACATACTGGGATGTTACACGTCTACGTTTTAGCATGTTTCATTTTTCTTAAATTATTTTTCTTAAATAATTTCTTAAATAAATTTCTTAAATAATTTTTCAGCAATAATTCTCTAGACATACTTTAAAAACAGTGCTTTCAAACAAAAGTCTGTTTAAAATATTTAAATTTAGGGCACTGCTATACAATTCTCATTGCCAGAGTCAGAATTCCATGTGACCTTTGAATCACTTAAGGTCCAAACTATTAATTTTTTTTTGGGGAGAAGGAAAGCAGGAGAAAATGGAAACTCTACATGGCTGAAAGAATATTCCTGTTCCCTCTAGACATTAAAGACTACTGGGCAAATTCTGTTATTCTCATTCTGGTGACCTACTCACCTGACTAAGAGAAACAGATGTTTTCTTTATCTTCAGGTGCAGACATCAGAAGAAAAAAATATAAGGTACATACACCTAAATGTATGATCATATCTTTCCTACCAAAATTCTAAGCTAGTCAGTTTGCTGAACAAGTCACAACTTATTCTTGCAGGTTTCCAGTAAGTAAGAGTAGATGGATAAAGGACAACAAATAGTTTCTTTACACAAGTAGTTTCTGGAAACAGGTTCCTCAAAGTGACATAACAGTAGGGCAGAAGACTATTTACATATGCAAGTAGTGTTGATCACCCTAAAAATTATTTATTGCTATACTTGTGATGGAACTCGGAAGGTTTTGCAAATATATCAAGAATAAGGTGGGTGTGAATAAAGAAAACAGTTGTCACAGCTTTTGCTAAACAACAGCAAAAATTTAAAGACTGTGCTGAAAGAAGCTCTGAAGCTGGGAATCACTGTAGCTGTTATACTAGGCACTCCTGCAGCATTTTAAGATAAAGTACAGATCATTCTTAATACTTCAGACATATGATGTTTATGATGTGTCAATAGATTAATGTCAAGTCCCAAACAGCTTCATTGCCAGGTGTCTAGTAGTACCTAAGAAGATAGAGTCTTTGGGGGAAATAAAAAAACATGAACTATACTAGTGCTGCTCTATCTTTAAATTTGCTATTTCATACTTTGAGAAACTTCTGCTCAGAATTTCAAGATTGTAAAAAGAAATCTGCAGCTGCTGCATATAAGAAGCAGCAGCTTTCCTTGCACAAGTTTCATTCATTCTCAGTGATTTAAATTCTTATCTGAAAACAGAGGTATAAATTTTTTAATTTTTATATCTTCTACTTCAAGGTTTTCTATCTTCTCACTAGAAATAGTACAAGGTAACATTTTGCACCAAGAGGATACTGGAGCAGTTCTAAACATTTGCAAGTTTGCAGGGTTGTACTCTATATATTCCAAAGTTCCACAGCTGCATATCTAGGGCTGTATCTAAGGACACTAAATTGTCAGATGAAACTTATGAAAACTACCCGACTAGGTTTCATTATGGTAGCTTTTACAACGTTTTACAAGGCTAGATGTCTTGTGAAAGAACTCCTTCGAACGCTTGCATTGTGTAAGTACAGTCTGCAGTTTTGTGTACAGTCTGGTTTCATGTTACATTGTTCTGCAGCTTGAGTTTTATTCATTTGAAGAAGTCAGTTCCAGAGTTGGCTGCATATAATTTCACAACAAAATCTTTCCTATGCTTCCATGAGGCTTTAAAAAATTTTTTGTCAAGATGAACTGCATAGTATAGTGACACGAAACACACACATTTTAGGACCAGATCTGGCAACACAGAGCTCACTGTGACATCTGCACTGGCTGCTGAAATAGACAGAGGAAGCAGAATTGAGCTCCTTTTTTGTGTTACATCTGTTCTGGTCTTGATCTTGAGTTCCTTGCTGGTGTTATTTATAGCACCATTATTTCAAAAGGATCATTCTTGATATATAGGCCCATATGAAAGCTAAAGAACTTTCCAAGATGAAGTACTGTAATATAGAACAATAAAAATAATAGAGAAAAAAAAATTTAAGAGTCTGAAGTGGAATATGGATATTATGAAAAAGAAAATAGTGTTTTCAGAACAGAAATTCTTTTTAACTATAAATTAAGAGTATCTCCGTAGAACTTGCTATTGTATAAAATAAAAGACATGAAGCAAGTTATGCAAGATTGACTGTGTCACAGCTCTCAACTGCTCTTAAAGTTGTCTAAGGTTTCCACATCTTTGTGTTCACTCTCACTACATAAACTTAAATGTGAAATTCCCTACAAATTTCTGGTTACTAGTGCAATTTCAATGACTGATCAATTCTTTGAAGAATTATCTTTTAACAGCAAATTTTGTCAGGTTTTTATCTTTACCCACACTGATGAAAAGTCCCATTCTTTCTCATAATTCAGTCAATAGCATAATTTTGACTTCATAAAAGATTTCAGAGGTTCAAGAGTGAATTGTGACTAAGAGATCTATGAAGTGCAGCTAAGAATAGTATGATTTGGCCCTTCATTTTAAGGTTTAAGCTTTTTGTGTTTTTTTTTTCTTACAGCATCTTTACAAACAATTAAGGAGACTGAAATTTAGATGCTTTTGTAACTACGATGTTAATTGTAACACAGAATCATAGAATGGTTTAGGTTGAAAAATACCTTTAAGATGATCAAGTCTAAAGATTAACCCTGCATAATCGTGTGCAGCTGAAAGAAGAAATCAAATACTCTATTGAATATATTGCTGATAATATGTTTCCACTTTTTTTCGTGTATTTTTGAAACCATGCATATTACAGCATTATTGTTAAAATTCAGCTAATATTGTTACATGAAGAGAAATATTCACAAATATTACTTGGCATTAAGAGAGCATAGTTACAACGTGTTTTTTCTGATAAGAAAAAGGTGTCTTAAAAAAAAATTCCTCCCAAGTCACAACATCTGGGTGTAAACCTGTTGGGATTTTGTTAAAAAAAAAATTTTTTCCTCAGGAATTTTTCTTCCTCTTCATTACCTTCCTCCCTGGGAAACATTAACATACCAGCTAATATTTATGTATAAGTTTCTAAATATAATGCTTAATTTTTTCTTTATTTTGTTGTTTCTACAAAAGTTCAAAATGTCTTCTTAAATTAGTTCTAGGTTTTGCCATGTAAGGTACTCTTTCTACATACAAAAAGGGATGCATATGGGTTGTTTTTTTGATTTTGGTGTGGTTTTTTTCTGAAGAAAACGTGTTGAATGGCAGAAATCTTGAGATACTTCTTCAAGCCTGAGGAGTACCTGCGTGTATGAAGAAAAGATGTTTTGACACTAGTATTAATATTTTCCAGTAGGTAAAAAAAGTCTGTGATGAGAACTTAAAAAATTGTTTGTTGACCGGAGCAGAAACACAGCTCTGTTTTTATCTTTAAAATATAGAAGCAATCCTTTGATGACAAAAGGTCAGTGTAGAGCAGTTGGGACAATTTTTTGCAGTAGATAGCCTGCAAGTTTTATGCTTTCAATTGTAAGGCTACTTCAGCTGTAAGACAAATGGCAAAATTAATGCTAAAGTGTTCAAAAATACAGGAAACAAGCAAAATTCTCAGGGGACTGCAGGCTCTTTCCTTAATAGAAAAAAGAGGAAAAAGAAAAAAATAGAAAAAGGTACTACGAAGATAGTGGCAAAGTGATTTGCGGAAGTTATTCCTAGAGTTTAAGTGTTTTATTTGTTAAATTTTTAAGTTTATTAACTAGTTGTTGCTTTTGTTGATGAGATGAAACAGAGTAGTGTACAGTCTGCCATAAGTCTTAGCCAGGGTACATTCTAAGTCCTACTAATATATTTGTGAAACCTTTGTTTTTCAGTCTGCAGTAGACATTTTTTTCATAACAGAAAAAGATTCTGGATTAATTACTGTAAATCCTATGAGAAAGAATAAAAGTAAATTATTAAGCATTTAAAATAAAATGCTCAGTATTAAGTACTACATTCAAGAACAAGCAAATTCTTACAAATGTACCTGTTAATTAGGATATTAGACAATGTTTTAAATAACCTTTTTGAGCAGTCATATATTTTTAGCTAAATCCCAAAGACTTCTGATACAGTCCTTCTTAATAAGGTCACACAAGAACCACCTCTTTCTCATCTCTTTCGTTTGCTTCCTCTAGGTAGTGGTATTACCTGTACAGAAAGGATAGCACATCAATTCATCTCACTTGCTTCACCTGAGATCTCTTTCATTTTGTCCTCAAAACTGAGGGGTCCCTCTACATACAAAGATATAACTGCATAGTTTCAGCTAATTATTAGTGTTATTTGTGTCTCACTTTGGTACAGTGAGGGGATATCTACTTTTCCAACTCTCAAGACAATCAGTTCCATACTGGTCTATTTTCAATTTAATAAGCTATAAGCAATCTAGACTTCAAATCCTTCAAATAGCGGTATTTTATTTTAGCTGTGGACCCTTTCTACTGGCTTTGTGGCATATGTATCAGAGCAGAGTATCTTGGGTTCATAAAATACTTTAACCCGTAACAGAAAAGTTCCTAATCTCATCCTGTTCCCTGCTAGGTGGCTTTATCTTTCAGTCTCCATGGCATGCCAAAGGAGGACTCCAAAGGGGAAGGGGAAAGTCTTGTCATGAGGTACAAATGCATAATTTCAGCTGTGTGGGTGGGACCTCTAATGGATGTGTTGTAAATTCTCACAGTGATAGCCATGCAGAATTAGTCTCAGAGAGATCGGCTACTGATGTATGTGCGAAGTGTGTGTATTGCCCATACTAGTTCTAGTGACAGTCATTACTTGTATCTGCAGTCCTTGCTCTGGAACACTTCCAGGCAGTTTAATTGTATAGAAATGGCTCTTACAGTTCATTGAGCATCCAGCATAACACTGTTGAATATGATTGGAGCACTTGCATATATTTATTAAAAAAAAAATCAGGCAGTTAAACTACATAATTATGGGAAAATGAATTATAACAATAAAAGACCATTTAAGTTAACAAGCTTTGTGATCAAAGAATAAATACAGGTTAGATAAATGAGACTCTAGATGTAACTAATCTACATAAATAAGCTTTGGTCTGATTAGAGGAAAGGAATATATTAAAAGAATCTGAAGGTTTTAAAAAACTATTTTACTTTAGTACTTTTATCATTTCTAGTTTAATTTTATCATATTTTTAATATTTTCACCTTATGAAAATAACTGAGTTTAGTGATAGACTACTTTTATGTGCTTTTGTTTTTCGATTAACAATGTTCACGGTGCAAAAAAGTCTAAACTAATACAAGTAAACAAAAGTGACATCATAAGTTTTCATTCTGGTTTGAATGCATCGTGTGTCAAAAACATAAAGGATTCTTTAATGTCTTAATTTTAATTTTTTAATGTGGCAATGTTTTTTGATTGATTTTTAATTAAAGAAAAACATTAAAGGGAACATTTAAAGGACAATTTCTTGTTTACTGTCTTTATCAGCAGAGAGCAGCCTTTGTAGTGTTTGAAAGCTGGTGCATTAAAAATCAATTTCAAGTCTTCAAAGCTATAAACTCTTGCTTGCTTTGTAGATATATACTGTTTTTAAAGTCATTGGAAGCATGGTTGACAATTGAATTAAAACAAAAGGTAAATAATGGTTTCATGAACATTTGAAGGATTTTAATGTATTTTTAATAATAGCTACAGGAATTTTTTATAGAGACAGACATGTGAATCACAATTTGTGGCTTTTAAATGCATAATATGTTCCTAAAGACAGTTTTATGTATTCTTTTATTAAGAGAATTTTGTTTTAAACTTCTCTTGCTGTTATTCTGTTGTTTTTTACTGAATATCATGATTCAAACACAGAACATGTCAGTCAGTTTCTTTACGTACTATATTTCTGTCTCACTCTTTGCCGATTGCTAAGCAACCAGTTATGATTGTTTAGCTATTACTCAGTTTTAAAAAAAGGTAAGCTGAAGTGGGCTAAACAAATGTTCATTACCTCTTAATGAAAATATTTAAATTCTGTAAAATTTTAAAAATAACAAAGAAAATAACATTGTTTTAACAATGTACCTCAGATTCAGCACTTGAGTAACTACCAGCAGAGTCAAAAATGTTCTTTCTTACAAATCTAGAAAAAAGCATATCCTTAATCAGTGCATAAGTAATTTCCACGCCTATGGAAATATACATATATATGTATAATTAAATTAATATTATTTCTTTCAGGACATGATCCTTAAAACACTTAATCAGTAACGATTTTAATTTAGATTACTAGAACCATCGAATTAATTGATCATTTACAGGAGTGGGGTTGCTGATGTGCCTAAGAACGTGCAGAATTCAACCCGGAATCTGTTATTCTGTGTTACCTGAACTGCTTCCTGTTGCTTCTCTCCTCTGCTTTAAGAACACTGCAAAGCTGCAAAAGCTGTTCATTTCACTTAGACTCCAACTACATTTTCTTGTATTCTGTTGAGATAGTCCAGATGTCTTGGTTTCTCACATAGACTTGAGTAATTATATATGCAGATTTGAAGATCATAAACACAATTCTGCTTTGATGATCATGAGGAAGATTATCCAGCCACATCTGTAAAGTACTAAGTGTGTTCTTTTGTGATCTCTTCACCGTTTCAGTGGATCAAATAACAATAAGAATATAGTGGAATTTGGAGTGCTTGGGAAATAATGAAATTAAAAGCCTTTTAAAAATGACAACCACGAAGCCTTAGAAACTATTTAGATTTCTAGGCTATAGTCCAGATAATATAACTGTGTGTATGAATGCGTATGTGGATATACATAGAAAAGAGACAATGGAATATAAAAAAATCTAGATGGATAAAAGCTGTTATTAATGAGCAATGTGCATCTAATTTTTTTATATTGTGGATGATCTGTACATAGCTGCGTAGCAGTGTTTTGGAAGATGTTGTCAACCTGCACCTTTTGCTACAAACTTGAAAGCATCAAGGTTAGAGACAAATGATGTTGTCATTTTTTTCCTGAGGCAAGAGTATGGGTAAGGAAGGACCTCATTTTCCACTTCATGATGGAATCCTGCTATCAAACTTCAGGACTGAGAGTGATGATTAAAAGGAGGTATAAGTCATGCAACATATGAAAAGAAACAGCACTTAACTGATTCCATGGACTGCGTTAGTTATTGAAAAGCACAGTAATTTGCATCTTGCAGCTCCAAGGCAAGAAATATATCAGTCAGTTTTGTAGCTGTTGGGTGAAAAGGAGGTGAAAACAAGATGTTTTGTGTTATTTCATTCAATATACAGTCTTCATTTTGTCTAAATCTGTAAATATATTTTGTCTGTTTAAACCACATGTAGCTTCTTTTCAGGTCTAACAGGCTATAGTATTGCAAGGGGCAGAAGTAAGTGTGTTAATTAATTTTATTATTTATTCGTTTGCCACCATATACATGATCTTTCCCAAAAGTATACCTCTCATTATTGTAACAATATGATGGTAACAAAATAATAATTTCTTCAAGCATGAAATAATTCATTTTAAGTACTTTCCTGAGCTCTTTTATTTCAAATAGGCTTCCAGAACTTCGAAGAAAACTTTAAGTTAGTTCATTTAAAATATATGTAGACCATACATAGTCTTTTCTTCATACCCTGATACTGGCAAAGGAACCTTAGGAATGAGTATCTGGATTTCCAGATTTTTGACCTACTTGTAAAGCAAGAGGAAGCTGTTTCTATTAAGGAAATGTAATCTTCAGGAATTTTGGTTAGCTTTGGCAAAGATGTCTAAGTAAAGATAAATTACTTACAGTCATACTGGTCTTGCTGATAGCTGTGAATGAAGAAAAAGGCATACACAATGAATAGCCATGGGAGGAGAAGACTTTTTTTTAAGGAAAAAGTTTTGTTCCAATTTAAGTTTTGGGTTTTCTATAGTGTTTTGTAATAAAGACAATTACATAGTAATTTGGGTTAGAATGCATGCCCAGTTCTCCATCTCAAAACCCAATTTGTTACTACCTGTGGCTATTTCTATTAAAAAAGAAACATAATTACTATGAGTCTCAGCAGTCTAAGAGTAAATTTTTGCAATTACAATACTTCCCTTGGGCAGATATATAAAAATGGCAGATTAATTCCTGCCAGTCTATTCCTTGCACATTCTTAAGGTTACTGGTAGCTTGGATTATCATTATATTGGGGCTGTTTATTATCCTGTGGTTAAGGTTAAAGCAGCAATGCTACTATATAAACCTTTAGGAATAGGATGCTATACCAGTGCCTTGTAAAGTCTCTATGCTGAAGTGTGATAAACAGCGTTCTAGGAACACAATACTAATTCTATATTCATGCAAAGTTAATGAGTTTATTGTTGATCTTAGCATGTTTAGAGGGGTATTTTTCTATTCTATTGCTTCATGCCTCAAAAGATTTAAAGAAAAACACCAAACAAACCTAAATTTAATCATTCTTAGGAATTTATCAGGACATTAATAAAGGTACATGTGAACTGAAAAATATGTTAGTCCCTTAGTATTTTATAGCTCTTTTGTTTTATTCCCAATAGCACAATACCATGAAACAGCAGTAAACTAAGATGGCCGTGAAATTATGCAAATGAACAACTTCCCATGGAAATAATTTAATTAATTTTCTAATGGGTTTTTCTACCTGAAAACAAGTTTTGAGGGCATATGTGTAAAAAAATTGCATGCAAAGGCTGTGCTCCTGGAGATCACTCTTTGCAGCTAAGTGCCTAACTTCATGTTGAATTCCAGTGAAGTTGGAAGTTGATGTGTCTTCATGTGGGCTCCACTTGCAGGGAGCAGCATCAGTGTGTGTTACATGTGATCAGAAAGAGTAGTATGACCAATCTTAGGTTGTGGGTTTTTTTTTTCCTTTTTGCATGAGCTTTTCTTTGAAATGGCTTCCACTGCACCTGTAGTGTTTCCATATCTTTTCCCATTTTGAAAGAGGCTTACACACACACACACACACACACACATACTTTTGACTGTCAACCTAGGGACTTCTGTGATGTAGACATTATTTAGAGAGGGTTGCATTAACTATTTTCTTAGAAAGTTCATAAATAAATAAATAAATATGCATCCTTCGGTTGATGTTCGATGTATTCCACTTTGAAAAAAAGTGCTCACATGCTGGGTGAGCATCCTGCTAATTAGACAGAGAAGAAGCCCATCATTTAATCCCTGTGTTCTAACTAACCCCTCAGTCAAATATTAGCATTCATGTTCAGTCACTCTATCCCTGGTTAAACTTGCAGCAGTGTCCTAGATATTGACAAACCAACACCTCTTTGGAACAGAAAGATGACTTTATCTAATGCTGGAATCTTTGCAGAGCCCGTATCTTATGTCAATCTTCTTAATTTTACAGCAAAATCTGATTTTAGAGTCTTGATATGGCAAGCTGTAATGAGAAGGGCAGTTCAGAATTCTTTTTTACCTATCTTTTAAGAATGTACAAGTTAAAGTCAGCCTTTAAATACCTGTGAAGTTAGAGATTACCTGTGGCAATCCTTAGATAAGTGAGTGTTGTGTCCTAGATGAGGTGATCCTATCAAGAAGAGTAACTTTTTTGTTTTGCTTGTTCTGAATCAATCTAATATAGAGTCCTATCAGAAGACATTGCAGTAGGTTAACATTGAAGTGGCAGAGTTGTGGATGGATACACACAGACCTACATCAGAAAAGCCTTACTTTTTCCATCCAAGTCTACTTGACCACTGTTACTATACTCCTGGTAAAATGGTGTATTTGATCAAACTTTCCATTTTATGAGGTACCTCATCATAAACACATGACTGTTATGGCTTTAAAATATATTTAGGGACAGAATCTCTTGCTAAATTTGTGCAAGCCTGAATTATTTATCTTATGTCACAAATAATAAATCAACTCATCACCATTTTACAGTTGAAAATCTCCTTGCATGGCCATGTGAGTCTGTAAAGCTTGATGATCTACTATTCTATCATAAATTCAGACATTATTTTGGCAGCATATTTAGTGGTGTGTCTTTTTCTAGTGCTCAGAGGAAATAATTATACAAAGGTATTTGTATGAAAGCAGGGCTTTTTATCCTGTCACAAAAGGTTTATAGAATATCTAGTTGCGTATTTTTAACAAAAAGTTGAAATAAAGAGTTGCATGACCTAAATAAGAAATTAGACAGAAAGTAATAATATAAGTTTTAACATCTGTGATTTTCTTCTGAATTCCTAGGGAATTTAAGGGAATCATTGCTCTTCTGGGGCAGAATTTTAGAAAGAGAGAGGGGATAAGGTAAGGGGCTTTAAAGGAAAGGAGGTGATCTAGATTTACCCCTTTATTTCTGATTGTCACCTAGGAAGAAAGCTTCAGTGTTCCTCTTTGTGTGTGTTTTCTGTGCAGGCAGTGTGACTTCAGAACCAAATACTGCTCCATCTTTGTTGCTAATTTCTTTCACTCTGTAGGGAGGAAACACAGAACTGGAATTTCGTGCCACATACAGTGTTTGCTGCCTAGCTAATCACCTTTCACTGTCACTGCCATTACAAATCTCTTTAAACGCAACTTTTTTCAGTGTACAACATATGTATCTGTGGGAATGTAGCACGCTATGTAAAGACTCGCTTAGCCTGTAATTGAAGTAAGCAGACTGATTCAAGGGCTATTGAAACCAATTTGAAAACATCCATTGATTTCACTGGACCTCAGGTCATGGCTTGTGGGAATTTTTTTGTTGCCTTTAGTGAGAGCATAGGTTGAACAGAAAAAGGTAAACATACTGGATAAATGTTAACACAAAGTTAACAGATTTTAAATATCCAGTGTTCCTTCTTTCTTCTTACTAAATATGATTAGTACAAAACAGATTAACAGTATTAAAAGGCTATAATTTGTTCTCCTTCTCCACTATCCAGTACTGCAGTGTTTATAAGATTCTATCTCTTCAGAAAACATTTGTGTTGTGCAGCTCTTATAAACAGGAAATAAGTGGTGGTAAGAATAGGACAAATTTTACTACACTTACTGTCTTCACTGGGAATTCCTGCTGAGTAAAAACTTTTAGATGTGTCTGAAAATTCAAAAAAAATAAAAGCCAGGAGATCAAAATTTCACTGTAGAATGTGTGTGTGTGAGAGAAAGAGAGAGAGAGAAAGAAAGAGAGAAAGAAAGAAAGAAAGAAAAGAAAGAAAAAAGAAAGTAAAGAAAAGAAAGAAAAAGAAAAAGAAAGAGAGAAAAAGAAAAGAAGTAAAGAAAAAAGGAAAGAAACTGAAAAGGTACAGTTGTTTTCATGCAGAAAAAAAGGGTTCTAAACATTTTAAAATTATAAACAAATACTTTGATCATATCCTTAAATTTCAAGGCACTATTTTGTTAAGTTTTCCTTTAATTTTGATTTAATTTTTTCTCTAATTTCTAGACTTAATATTTAACATGAAAAATAATTAAAAAAAACAACAAAAAAAACCAACCTAAAAATGCTATCAAAGACACACTCCTACATGTATTGTTGTTTTGAGCTTGTGGTATGATATTCTTAGAATAAGCTGGATATTGTGGTAAGTGCAGATTTCATTCTAGTTAGGTAATTGTAATTGAATCTATCGTGCAGTAAACACAGTTATCTGTTAGGAATACTAAGGTAGACTCAACGTGGTGGGAGCCATAGATAAAAGGAGCATTAAAGCGTTTCAAATTCAATCATTAAGTTTCATTGCACCCATCTGCTACCAGAAAATGTAATGGGCAGCTTGATTCATTGACCTTTAACTGTCATTTTGAACCATGTTTTTAAATCCATATTTTCAAGTCAGACCTAGAGAGTTAATTTGATAAGAGAATACCTATATTTTAATGCAATTATTTTTTCTTTTTATTTTTTAATATAATCAGGTTTAATGGTTTGTTATATATTCTGCTAATCTAGTCAAAGTAGTTATTTAATATTGAATGTGGTTAAAAGCAACTAATGTTCAACTAATGTTCAGTTTTTGCAAGGCTTCTATTAAATAGAAGGTTTGCTGAACTTCTACTATTTTTTTAATGCATGAACTAATACCTCTTATTAATTATTTCCAGGGGTTTCTGTTACACTAGATGTATACTTACATGTTTTGTTTCCACCAAGATTATATGGCACAGGACGAGGACTAAATGTACATTGAAACTTTGGAGTGCTTTGTATTTTATTTCTAAAATGTGTTTTATCTCTTTCCTTTTAATTTCTGAAGCTGATATTATCTTGTGCAGGTGGGGTGAAGTGCATGCATCTCTTAGCAGTTCTATATGTGTGGCACAAAAGTAGACTGGAAATGGCAGTTTTACTTAGCAAAAGCAGGAAACAACATGATAAATGAGGTTAATTTAATGTTTTCTCAGCAATGGCAAACAATTATACTGGTTTGTCATTTGAAGTTTTTGTAATGGAAAAAAGTGGTTACATGTATTTCTTTACACTACAGGATACAATTCCTGAAATATTTATGTAATATAGAGACAGATGTATGTAACCTAACCTTATAATCCCATTTCACAGCTTTCCCAAATACTGGGAAGCTCGATAAATGGGAAGCCGATTATATTGGCACTGTAACTCTATTAATAGGATTCGGATTTGCCTTATTGACAAGCCAGCACTGTTAATATGATCCAGTATATTAAATTGACAGGAAAACTGGGGTGATACAATGTATCTACAGCCTAATTGACAGGGAAGCTCTTTCTAAAGGTTCTTAATGTGGTTTTTATTGACAGAGTAGCTTCAGTGAGTACATATCATTGGTGAGCAGTGTAAATATATTGGATGCAACTGTACTAGCAGATTCAGGTGTAGTTATTGTTCTGTCTTCCTATACTTCCATCTTTACTTTGATATAAGTTGTATGAAGCTCTCTTGTAAGACGTTTACAAATGCCTCTTAAGGCACCAGTCTAACTGACTGCACTGCTCACAGCCTTTTGACAAGTTACGAATTATTTTAAATGTGTTCATCATTTTTAAATGAATAGCAGCAGCGCAGAGCAATGCAATAATGTGTCACGAATTTCATTATGTTTATTTATTGACGCTGTGATAGTGCTATTGTACTTTCAGCTTGAGCTCTTTATGTGGTGTGATGTTTGGCACACATTCTTATGTGTTTTCCCACATTCTTATCTTACATCTTCTCCAAAAAGTAGTTCAGCTTATGAGCTCATATTGCAGTTCCTTTTTCCTAGTCCCATTTGACAACTTCCACATTCTTTTCTGAGATCATGCTAATTTCATTAAATTTCATGCTTCTCCAGTGCAAAATAAAATGAGGCTCAGAAACCTGAAACCATTGTAAAAAAACAGCAATTTGAGTTTGGTCCAGAAAATCCTCTTGATTCTCTTTTCAGAAGAAAATTTTATGTTCAGCTTCCACACTTTTTCCTAGTCACATCTTTCTTAGAGAGAGAAGTCTGACCTTAAACACATATCGTGCACTGGTAGAAGAACTGAAGGCTTCTGTTGAGCTGACTTCCCTGCCAACAGAGAAGCAAGCCTGTTCCTGCAATGCTTCCATCTTTTATTTCATATCAAAAAATTTGGTCACTGTCTGGTCTCACCTCATCTTTTGGATGTCATTCAGATCTACTTATTTTTACCAGGATCACTTAAAATTACATTGCACTTGTAGTGACCTTTTTAGCCTGTTCAGTCTTACAACTTGGTGCAATCATCAATGAGATGAGAAGAACCTTGTCTGGGCCTAGTGATTTCTAATCCTTGCACTATGTTAAATCACCACAGTCCAGGCTTCTGACATCTTTTGTGTCTTGTGCATTGCAAAATAAACTCTTGCAAAAATTTAAGAAAGAGATAGTTTCGTTAAGTCAGTAGTAAAAACAACTTAAATAATCTACAACACCTTAGTATGACATCTTAAGCAATAAATCAACAATAATTTATTTTGGTAATAAATATGGTACTTGCTAAGAGAAAACAGTCCATGGATTAGGCATTTATATGGGAGATCTGCATTCCATTGCTTACGGGAAAGGATGGTAGTGTCTGTCCTCAGAGCTCCAATTTCAGAAGTCCCTGTGCAATTGACTGAAGAGCTCAGGACCTGTTCCTCTCACAGTTTTGTCTTTTCATTCAAGAGAAAGAGAAAACATGGGCCACCAACTCTTAATAAAGAGTACATCAGCCTTGTGAATGATATTGCCTTGTGCATTTGACTGTTTTTACTGCTCTGTGTTTTCAATGTGCTTTTGAAGAATGCTACATATGCTAGAAATTCACATAAACACACTGTAGGCCTCTTAACACCAAAAATACACACTTTGTAGCAAGTGTGAAACTTCCCAAATATGTACATATCATATAAATTATATCTCAAAAACATTTTCAAAAGGAATGAGAGTGGAGAACACATAATATTTGTTGAAATATCTTATTTAATTTTGTCCTTGAAAATGGTAGAATAACTTATGAGAGGTTTATGCCCAGTTTTTGTTGTTGTTGTTTGTTTGTTTTTGCTACTGGGATAATGAATTTTCTTAATGAAGTAAGTCTCATGGAACCAAAAACTACTATTTCAGACTAAGTATACACACTCACTGGCAGTCTTATATTGAGAACTCTTTGTGAAAAATTGTGCTATGTTGAACCCACACTGTTCCTAACAAAATGAAGACAATTGTCTGCTCTTTCAAAACTCGATTTGGCAGAATACAATTCTTTTGCCTCCAGAAGAGATTGCCATTATATAAGATCTTTGTTTCACGGGTGAAGGGTGAATACTTGGAATTCAGCTTTTCAAGAAAAGGCATAGAAGGTGCTTGAGTTAGATATTAAGTGGCAGTCTGATAAAGGTGAAAGATGTTTCATTTCATTTTTGCATTTAATGTTTAATTAGAAAGAAGTTAGAGTCAGCAAAGACATTTTGCTTTATTATAGTTCCAGGTATGAACACCTACATAAAATGGAGTTACACTAAATCATTTCAGAAAATATGATACTTCTTCTTGTAATTCTGAGAAAAAATTATGAATATTCTAGTCGTCTAATATTCATAAATCTGATTAATGTCTAAGTCCTTTTTTTTTCATATTTTAGAGTACATCTTTTCCTTATATGACAATTCTTTCTGGGCATAATTTGTCAAGAATACTTAAATATTGAATTTTTCTCTCTGTCTCACTCTTTCTCACTGTCTCCTTTTCTTGGTAGCCATTCATTTTAAGATTTTTTTATTGGACAAACCTGTTGAATTGTACACTCTTTAAAAATCTTTTATCTAATTTTAGTCAAACCATATGGAATACACCAAACATTGCTCAAAATCTTCCAAATTGTGACACACAAAAAAAAAATTTATTAAAAAGTAAAAAGAAAAATAGCTAGGAAACTCTAATTTTTAATAGACAGTCTGCTTTTTGCAGGAATTTTTGAAAGCAGAAGCTTTGTGAAGTCATCTACTATTGTCTTACTGAGCAATAGTAGAATTCTTGAAATATGATTGATTAATATAATGCTGTAATTTTTAAATCCTCAATAATAAAAAAAATGTGTGCAGAGTCACAGTAGAATTCCTTTATATTCATAAAAATAGAATAATATTTCAATAGAAGAAAACACACATACCTTGTGAACATGAATTTATGAAGAGATAAAAAAGGGACAAGAGATGAATGTAGCCCATTGCAAAAAATATTCTCCATAATTCATTCATTCAATGCTTGGCCCAGACTGGTTCAAACTGTTTCCAGTTTTGAGGTTTTTACATTTTTTTTCTTATGAGTCAATTTAAGGTTAATGTATCCTATGAAGAATTTGTTTCTCATACTCTGTTCTTGGCTATAATTTTTCATTTTCCTTTCTCTAAATGAAACTTTTGGAAACCATAGCCATTCCAGAATTAATTAGTAGAAACTTCAAACTTTTGAATGGTTTTATTTTTGAGACTATAAAATTCAGTATTCCAAATGCACCATATGAGAGCTATACTTAGCAAGTATTTTAGTTTATTTAGGTCATTGTGTGGTCATAATACACAAGCCCTGACATGCACAACTGAAAGAAGGGTTTTGTAGACAGTTGATGGCACTTAAAAGAAATTCTACATGTTGTTCATGCGAACAGTGGCCAGTTCATGATTTTTAAAGTCACATTATTATACTTGAGCAGTTATATTGTCTCATTTGAAATTCCATACCAGTAAATCCAACCAACTCAGGTTGCTCAGAGATCCTGGGGGTGCCCCATTCCTGGAGGTGTTCAAGGCCAAGTTGTATGGATCTTCAAGAAATCTGGAAGGTATCCCTGACCATGATGGAGGGAGGTGGGGTGGAACTAGATGATATTTAAGGCCCCTTCCAAAACAAACCATTCTATGATTCTGTGAAAAGTGTATTTTGCAAAGGTTTGATTTGCCTGTTTTCTTATTTTCCTTCTCCTCAACTCACTGAAGAAAAACGTAACAAAATCAAATTGTAAGATATTTTCTGAAAGGCAGTAACCCTCTTATTTTATAAAATTTTGGCAAATTTTGAGAGGTTCCTATGTATTCTGACCTCTTTGAAAAGGTTTCTTTTTTTTTTTAATGAACTACATCCTCCTAAGAAAGCTGTATTAAATGTGTGTACAGAAATCCTCAGATATTTTTCTGCAACATTACGCTAATGGCAGTGCTTCTAAAAATTCATATTTAATCTAGAGTCACATATTAGAACAGATAGATGGAAGAAAGTCTTTGTAAAAGTCGGTTGTAGCAACTGTCAAAAAAGAGTATCTGTTGAATGGTTTAACAGCATACTCTCATTGGAAATGAGCTGATTCCATTAATCTGTGAAAATGAGCCATAAAACCAGGGCCACTTCTCTGAGGAAACTTTGTACATTGTAGGTTGACATCACAGATTTTAATTCTCTAGTATCTCACTGCGGCAGTGAACATTTCTGCTTTTGCTTTAATTTCAGAGAATATTTGTCCTGCTGCTGGAGAAGCTGGGTTTTAGTAGCTGGTGACCTAACTGATATTCCAGCCATCCACCCTGAATCACAGAGATAGAAAATATTTTTTTCCTGTTTAACTCTGGTGACTTTTAGAGATGGGTTGTTCCTGGAGATATTTTTGGGAGAGGGTGAGAGTGAGGGTGGAGTTTGTTTTATTTTGTTCTTCAGGAGATTAATGGTGCTGGTGTTTCAATAATTTTTGGCTACTTATCAGGTGATTGCAATTCCATGCAATTCACTTCTGACAAGATGTATCTTACTTAGCTTTTCCTATTGCACTGGATGTCTTGCTGGTTGTGTAGATTCCCCTATGGCTATAGGTGAAAGCAATTTCCAGGAGTATTATATACCTAATGCTAGATGACCAAATGGGATGAGTTATTTTGTATCTCGCTAATGCACCTCGAGGGATCTTGGCTGATTAGCTCAGAGTAGTAGATTTTAGGAGGTTTTCTGCAGGTGAACTGAAACCTACCTTAAAACTGGAGGTCCAGAGGCTTGGTAATTATGTTATCCTAGCAAGGGCTGTATATCCAGAGAAGAACAAGAGGATTTTAGATTTTTAAAGTAGTACTTGTTTCTCAGAATTACAGCTATGCAAAGTAAAGGGTTATGATTAATGCATGAGCTGGAATATGTAATACAGTTCCATAAATGTTAAAGTGTAAAAATTTTAAGTATATGACCTCTCACTTCAACTGGGATTACAAAAAAAAAAAAAAAGAAAAAGTTAGAGGGAATTAGACATTCATCTCTCTAATCCATTGTGAAGATTGTTTATATTTCTAAGATTCCTCCAAACTACCTAGCCTTAAAATTATGTTTTTAATTATCACATTTTTAATAGATATTTTCCCTTTGCTGCCTGTACCTCAGACTGCTCTTTTACAGCTCAACACAAGGACCATACCTTCATAATTCATAGAAGAAGGACTAGTGCTTTTAGAGCAGAAAGAAAAGTATTCAGCTCTGAGCTCTGTCTGTATATGGTCATCAAGTACTTACACTTGTTCTTTTGTAATAATGAACTTCCTGTAACATGGCACCCAACTTTCTAGTTAAGTTCTTAACACCATCAAAAAGGAGGAGCTATAATTATTTCCAGACCAAAAGTCTGGCTTTTCTAATGGCAGAAAATTGATGAAAAGCAGTGTATAGCAGGCATTTTGACTGCCAATGTCATGAAAATGGAAATGTTGATTCTAGTAGCAGCTGTGTTTAGGAGGAGACAGATGTCTTACATAAGTAAAAGCATAAGGTCAGTTTTCCTGGATATATCTATTTGAGATATTAGACATAGAAAACAGACGTGAGTTCTGCAGTTGTAAATGTTTATTTAGATTGATAAGTATTGGGCTCTGTGAGTGTCATAATGGTTGTATACGAGTGTATATATGTGAGGCAGGTTTGCTGCACAAAAGAGAGATACTAGCTTAACATTTTTAAGAATAGATGGCAGAATTATAGCTCCTTCCAAAATATGAGAGATTACACATAAAAATGCTGAAATATTTAATCTTTACTCCTCCTTTTTTTGTTGTTTTTAATGTTTGTTTTTCTAACTTGATACATACTAAATGTAAAGACAAACTTTTATTCTAATCGCATACACTAAAGCTAGAATCTTCTCATCAGGGTGTCAACATAGCACAATTTAATTTCTGAGCTAAAATATGTAGAAACTAGAAGAAAGTATGGTGTACATTGATAGAGATGCTGAGCAGAATATGGTTCTTTATTTTCTGTCCCTTCTCTAAACGACAAAAGATATCCGTGGTGTGCAAGCACATCTATTTCACAAGTCCCTAGAGAGTAGGAGGTATCTACCTAATTTCTATTGCAAACAGTAGAGACTTGAATTTCAGATGAAAGTTTTTGCCTCTTTTCCAAGGTCAGATATTCTAACCATAGGAGAAGTAGCAAATATTTCTAATTATCTCTTACTGATAAAACCAAAACAAAGATTAAAAAATGGTATGGGGAGTGGTAGGGAAAATCAAATATCTCCAAGACCAGTCACTTGTGTAAGCCCTTGCTGTGTGACATTAAGCCCTGGGCCCTCGGCTCCATTAATTGAGTGCTGCCTGTGTTACGGATACTGATCTGCTGGACGCTGTTGCGAAAGCCGGAGCTGCTGCGAAGCATGGTGGTGTGATGTGAAGTGATGCAGAAAACAGTGGAAGCTCTGTCGCTAGGTCAGCTGCAAGAAGAAGTGACGCACGTGAATGTACAGTATGCGAAGTTTTCTGAATGATACAGTCTCTCTTTCTCCCAAAGGACTTCAGCTAATGATACAAGGGGAATTCAGTTCCCTTTGGCAGGACTCCACGTTGGTTTGGATCCTTTTCATACTTCTGCTTCTACAGTTACTTGGCTCATGCTGCTAAAAATATACACATGACAGACTTAATGAAAGTATCTTCCTTTAAAAACTACTTGTCAACAATGATCATTTAATGTTCTTGTTTGCATGTGTGACTCTCATTTTTCTGACATAGCTATTAATACTGATGAAAATTAAAGAGAAAACACAAATATTTTCATACTTGCATTTTTTCCAGCATCTGAGAAATCCCACAGCTAATCAGTCATAAATTTTCTCGATTTTTTGTTTATTTTTTTCAATTCAAGTGTAATATAGCAGTATACAAAAGTGCATTACAGCAGTAAGAGCTTCAGAATCCCAGCAGATGATGTAATTATGATTTAAAATTAGTATTATTGAATAATTCAGTTTTTAAATATTCAAAAGTAATTTTTTCCTCTCATTTTCAATAACCATCAGTCTTAATATCTATCTAATGAAAAAACATAAACAGTGTCATCTGTCAGGTTACTAACAGAGAATGCCACTTATTGGAGCCTCATTGTTTACTTTAGCAGGTAATTTGTGGACCGGAATCATTTAATTGTTCTGAGCACATAATTACATGCCAGCATTTTCCAATTTAATTAAAATGTACAAATCTGAAGATTAAGGGAATTTTTTGAATTATTAATCATTTCTCCTCTAGGAAATCTTGTTGCTCTGCAGGAGATTTGTCCAGTGTACAACTATACGTATTTTTTTCCTTCTCTTTCACAGACAGACAATTTTCCCGCAGAGCCCAATTACATGGGCAGCAGGCAGCAGTTTGTTCAAAGGTAAGGCCTATTAAATAACTTTCTTGGCTTCCCCATTTGCATTCTTGTCAAAATTGCTTTGCCAGAGAGTACAATCCAACTTAGAACAAGTAAATACAACTCTCTCTCTCTCTCTCTCTTTTTTTTTTTTTTTTTTTTTTAAATATGTATTTCAGTAGCTCCACGTTCAAGGATCCAGAAAGAGCCAGCTTGAGGGACAGCGGGCATGGGGACAGTGATCAGGCTGACAGTGACCAAGACACTAACAAAGGCTCCTGCTGTGACATGTCTGTTAGGGAGGCACTCAAGATGAAAACTACTTCAACTAAAAGCCAGCCACTTGAACAAGGTGAGTGAAGCCTACAATGCTTACAAAAGAATAACGTTTAAACCATCATTATCAACCTATTAGTACTGAAGTTGTGAGTTATCAGGGTGGAATGGCTCACTGATAATATTATCAGAGAAAACAGTAAATCTTGTCCCTAGCCCAGAGCAAAGAACACAGCATCTTTCAGAATGAACATGAAATGAAACAACATGTCCAAAATAAATTTTAAAAAATAAGTTAGTGCTTTTTAAAAGTGATTGGAATGTACTTTATCTTCACTGGCATTGCCTGTGATATATTATATACAATCCTTCTGCCAAAGCGTTATTTAGAAATCTAAACTAGACATGACTGCAATAGATAAAAGAATGCCAGTCATTTACATTCCTCATGTAGTTTGAAGAAGAGGACAAGAAAATGCTTTGGATATAAGAGTAAAAATGAATTGAGATGGTTTCATTTCATGGATTCATTCTCCTGTTTGTAATGTTGAATTCACAATTAATAGTAGTGTGAGGAGTGTCAAATACTAATACAGTCTGATTTCCAGTATACTGTCATTCACATTCCATGAAGATACCAAAGACCAAGAGTGTCTGTGAAACAGCTAAAATGATTTACATCAGGACAATAACAGTGCTCTCTGTCAGCATTGATTTTGACAAATAAGCATTTTATTTCCTCAAACTGTGTCGAATTCCTTTTTTTCCCAGATGTGTTTTATCTAATTAGGAGGTCTTTTGTTTCAAAAGAAACACCTTTTTTTTCTTTTAAGCAACAGACAGACAAAGCAACCCAGCATGCTGTGTGTTTATGTTTTCTTTCTAGGCTGTAAGCAATAAAGAAGTGCACCACTGAATTATTCTTAAACGTTTTGTATGTTTTCCATTATTTTACTTTGTTGTGGGGAGGGTGATTCAATGTTAAAGACAGTTAAGAAATTATTAAATCAGTCAGCCTTAATAAGAAGCTATATTTCTAATTAAGCAGATATATATATGATAAGATTTTTATTAGTTGTTGATTAATTTGACTTGGGTTTTTTGCCTCTTAGCTTAGTCTGATCTGTAGTACAGTCATCAGGAAATACATGTGCAACTTAATTTTTCTGATTATGTTGAGATTGCAGTATAATTTTTGCAGTGTAGAATGTTTAGAATGCTGCAGTATAATTTATTCTGTACGTATTTGGAGGTTGACCTCATACATGACCTTATTTTCCCAGTAATAAATGCTGGAAAGATTATTTTTTCCTGACCTTTTGCCATAGCAACTCTCTGCTTATAATTGGACATTGATCTGTATAAGGATGCAGTACAGGATTTTTTTTAGAAGAAGCTATGTGTGTCTTATTTGCTCATTTTTGTGTGAAAAAAAGACAAAACCTCTGGCTTTCTCTCTATCAAGTATACCTATGAAAGAGCTTTAAAATTTTTAAAGTTTTACTAGGAAACTATTTACTACTCAAATTAAAAATGTGTGATTTTTTAGAAAAGGACTGTATGGCCAGTGTTCATAATACCGCAGTTTGTCCAGCAGCATCAAAACCAAATCTGGTCAAACTAAATGCAGTCTAGTAAGCGTATGAAACCAACCATTCCTGTTGCTTATTTTCATTATAATGCAAAGAGCTATATGCAGGTTTACATTTGTCATTATACCTAGATGAGGTGCTCTATTCATCAAGAAACAATATATTCCAATCATTCATATGAGTTCCTCACGTTCTTATTAAACATATACTGAATTATGGATGTTAAGTACTGTCAGCCACTGAACTACAGCAGTGGGTGTTTACGTGAATATTTTACTGCGGAAAAAAAAAGAACGGGGACAGAGATAAACTACTTTTTCCCTTTCTTATTTTTTTAAATTTTTGGTCCCCCCAAATATAATTACAAATAGTAATGATAGCAATTTGTTTACTTGAATGAACTCTTCGTCTCAAGTGTGCTGTAATAAAATAATTGTCATATTATGAAACTGAACCTACATTAAGCACCATATGGGATTTCAGGTCATTGCAGTAAAAAATGTGGTGCTATATGGTGTTCCCAATGAAATCAATGATTACTTGTAATTGGGCTTAGTATGATTAGGGTTCTTAGCCTAATGTAATTTTTCATTTTTGAAAGAAAATAAGGAAAATTGCTTTCTCTAGTCATAAGCCAAATTGAAGGAAGGTAAGAAATATGATATATGTGATTAGGATAGAAAAAGAATTGAATGTTTCTTTAGAGAAAAATTGTTTTCTGGGAAAAGGAGATGGAAAGCTTGCTAGAAACAGTTGTCTCCAGCAACGCCTGAAGCAATATCAGAAACTGTGGTTCTGTCATCATTCTGGGTTGTATGCAGGAATGGGAATTCAATACTTTGTAGCCAGGTTCTAGGCTTGATTGTTGTTGTTTAAAATACTTTAGCTTCTGCTAGTAAAACAATGCTAATTATTAAATCTTCTGACATTTTTAGAAAATTATCTGGATTAACTGTGAAGTTGTGATTTTGACTTAAGAATCCTAATTTAAAAATTATTTAATTTTAAGTTTGATATATTCTTCATGTAATTCCAAACACTATTGTCACAGGTGCAATTCTACCCATGGCAGTAATAACAAGGCTAGTTGTATCAGTATTTTGACTAGTTTTGAGTAACTCTAGCCTAGACAGCTTAAAAATTAAAAGGTCATACTGAGATAAAAAGTGTGTTGGTAGAATTAGAGCAGTTATGCTTCCTCAGTAACAGAGAAGTAGGAAATTTTATGAAAAAAATAATTTTTGTAGACAAAACATCTGATTTTAGCATGGGATGGGAAGCAATCAAGCTTACTTTATGATTTTCATTAAATTAATGAGAACAGTGAATGATATACCCTCAGTTTACTACTAAAATATTTGATTTAAAGGAAAGTATACTCAAATAGCAACTTTTGTCTGCTAGCGATTTTAACTATTTTCATAAATGAGAAAGATCATGCAAATTAGATACAATTAATTAATGAAATGCTTATGGAATGGCCTTAATGGAAGGAAAGCAGAAGAAACACCCCAAACTGTAGAAGGTACCATGATAGTAAGTCTTGTGTTAAAACTAAAATGTCACGTTAGTTATCACAGACTTATATTCTCTTGCTGTGATATCCAAGCCACTTTCTGCATAAAAATACCTATCTGTCTCTTACGCTAACTTATCCTATCCGAATCAGATCTCATACTAAACAGCAGTTTCCATATGCCTGCTACTCTTTTAATAGAATGGGTTTGGATACATTTGTTTTGTTTATCTCTTTTTTCCTCTTTTTTTTCCCCCTTCTATTGATGATACTTTAAACCCTACCATTACTTTGGACATTTAAGATCACCCTACTTAGAAGTCTTACAAGAATTAATGTTTTTGAACACATCTGTCAAATTACCTGTTTCTTCCACCTGAAGTAGTAGCATGTATCATTCACTTTTTGCATTTAAATAACAGAGTAATTGTTTTGTTTGGCATGGTTTAAGAATAACAGCAATAATCTGTATTTCTTTAAAAGGTTTCCAAGGCTGAAAATTATATCATAAACCATAAACCACAAACAATAATATCTACAAGGGAGCAGTAAAACAGCAAGATGTACATTTTACACTTTTCTTAGTGAATCCTGCATATGCTTACCTTATAATCAGTAAAAAATACAGAGTTATGGACTTTTTTGTATTTACTTAGAAATTATTGTCTTTGTTAGATTTTCCCCAGAATTTTTAGTTTCTTTTTTTTTTCTTCTGTGTTTTTGTGTTTTAGTGTAAATCTATACTTTCAAGTCTTTGTCAAAAAAACTTCAAGGGATTAAGTATCTCCAAATTCAGTAGTTTGTTGAGTTTTCACTTTATCACCTTGCATTGCGTCTTTCTTTCAACAGTTTCTTGCCATTCACGCCTGGATCCCATAGAAGGGCCATTTCTGCATATGCTGTTGTTCATTAACAGTAGCATGGATCCTGAGAATAAACAAAAAAGCAGAGGTAACTGCTTGGAGGAAGGGTAAAAGGAAACTCTTCAGCATAGTTGTCAGGGTCTCCTCTAGGACCAAGACATCAGGCTTCTCTGTGTAACAGCACTGTTTTAGTCTAAGATACAAGTACTAGTATAAAAGGACTAATGTATCTTCATGAAAAAAAAAAGATACCAAGTATAACTTTAAAATATAATAGTACTTCCTTCATAATCACAGCAAAAATACAGTTGATTTACAATGGATGTAATCCTGGATGCAAGCTGTAGGAATAAAAATTATATCAGTGTCAGAGAATGTCTATGAATAGTTACCTTTTGTGTTTGCCAACTAAACGTGTTTACATAACAAGTCTGTAGTAACTTGTTCTTTTATAGTCTCCATTTCTACACAAGAACGATTCTAGAAATCAAGTTCCTGCATTATCCATCTGCAGCAGAGCAGAAATTACCAAAATTTTTTGTCAAGATTTTTCTGGACTATCCATTGATTTTCTTGGCATAATCTTGAGCGCATCTCTATTATAATTTAAATCCATTCTGTTTAACTGAGTTAGAATCAGTCTAGACTGATAAGTGCAGAAAGTTAATCAAGCACATTTCTGCTGGCTGACATCACCAATACTTCCCATGCCATTGGGGATGAGGGGTTCTTTTATGAATACCTCAGCTTAATGAGATAATGAAAAAAGAAAATTGTGGAGAAATATTTCTTTTCAAAGTTTGCAGAACTGGTGATAGACTCTTCTGAGAAACTCATGGAGGCTGGGAGTCCCCAGCAACTGACACAATCTGTGAAATCTTTTGTTCAACAATGCTTCCTCCCATAGGTTTTTTCCCCTGGACAGAACATCTATCACATTCTCTGTGTTCAGAATAGCTGTCAGACTGCCCTTCTTTCTCTGACACCACCTAAGAGTCTTTATGTCCAGCACTATCATCCCTTCTAGCTTGCTTACCTCTAACTTGGTCAGGTAAGATGCTAACTTGCTGTTTACTTGCACACAATACCCCTTTTTCACTTTCATCTGATTAATTGTTTTCCAGGAAAGCTATAAGAGCAACTTAAATGTTTTGAGGGTCTCTTTCCTTTTCTTAACATATCTTAGTAGTAGAATCTGTTTCTAGCACTGTAAATTCTGGAAATGTTTAGGTGAAGCCCACACAAAATGAGGTTTTGAGTAGTGGGTTTTCCATTTGTGTTTGTTCTTTACTATACATTTTTCTCTCCTTTGGTTTTTGGTTCTGTGCTTTATGCAAGCACATGTACGGTCCTAGATGAGGACTAGCATAGGTCAAAGACTAACTTATGTGTTCTGTAACTGTTTGTGATTGGCCAGATTTGTTATCAATAAGCTGGGATATTTGATTTTGGCTTTACTCCAATAATGGGACTTATAATGTAAGATTAAAAATGTAGGTAGAATTGTAGAGTTTTATGAAGAATAAGACCATTCTTATATTCCTTTGATGTCCAATCCAGTGTGTATAACAAGTTCAATATGACATTGGAGCCAGTGAGCCACTGACAGATACTTCTTTCCTTTTTTTCTGCTGTGAGCATTTTATTCAGTGAAACAATTCTTCTAAATGTAAGAGAATTAGTATTATTATTGGTCTTATCCTTCTTATGAAGTCCTTGTCAATGGTGATATTGAAACTTTTACTGGTATTAAACTTTTAAATTTCTATATTTCACTTTTAGTCAGAGGAGTACTAATAAAAGTTTCAAATGTTCTAAGTGCCTTGATCTCAAACACTCATTTAAAGATGAGTGTGATCTGGGTAACGCTTTTGCAAGACTTTATTACCTGGCCTGAGCTAGGGTATGCAAATGTTCTGTGGTGCCCTCTTTTGAGAGATCAGAATTATATTTTGCCTTCTAACCTAAGTTAATGAGCTAGAGAGAGAAATACAGGTCAGTTGCCTTTGTTATACAGATGGCTTTTCTTATGTTTGTACCCAGTAATCTATGACATATCTTTTGCTGTATAATGTATCAAGCAAATTATATGATGGATTTAGGCAAAATAAAGAGAAAACTCTCATATCTGCCAACATTTGTTCACTCAAGTATTAAAGATTTTCTTTTCTCTCTGCTGCAGTTATGTTGAATATTTTTCATGGTTTAGGTTCCATGTTTAGACCACCTCCTAGTCTACCAGTCAATTTAAGTTCACCTTTTAAATTTCAGTTATTGTAATGCTGAGTCTAGATTTGTGATTGATGCTGAACTGAAGCAGCTTGAAGGACTCCCAGGCACTGCTTCACTGCAGTATGTTCTTCTCTGTAGTACACAAGAAGCTTTGGTTTTCAAGCAAGGCTACCCAGGTAAGGAAGGAGAAATTTTTTGGAAGCAGATATTTGTCTTAAAAGATGTCAGAAAAGAAAGTGAAGTGGCATTTAATGGAGAAGGGGTAGATTAACTTAATGCCTCACTATTTCTCTGCCTTCATTGACAGAAAACAGAAAAGTGGTGTGAACATTCTGGCAGCTGAAGTGACAATGAGTACAGTTTGCATCAGACTACCGTAGGCTATTATTGCTGCCTGTTATTGCCCATTATCCTGCATTTTAACTGGAGTTGTGTTCTGCCAAGCTGGGTTTTTAATCAGGTGCACGTTTCAGCATCTGGCAGATTATTGCCATCGTATATCTGGTAGCAGTGAAGTTTTGTGAACAGCATATTCCACATTTAATTAATGTATTTAGCCAAAGATCAGGGAGGAAATTTTTATAACTGACTTTCAAAACATACAGAAAGAGTTTTCTGCACCAGTACACACACAAAACATGTCACTAGGACTCAAAGGGATTACAGCCATTCAACACAATTTAATCTGTGCACCATTTGGTGTGTTATTCTACATTTTTTCAGGTAATTTCCTTTCTCCTCCACATTATTTCTACTTATTTTATTATTAGAAATTATATTGTTTTGAAAATTATAGGTATTTTTGACGTGTATTTTGTTTTCAATGAATGCTTCACCATGGAATCAACTTAGATACATCATTACTAACATCTGAAAAGTTCGAGACTGCACCAATAAAAGTATTCATAAATTTCAGGAGAGTTTTCTTTGATAAGCTTATTTGCAAATTAATTCATACCATGCACTTCAAGATCACAAGTCTATTACCATAAGTCTCCTATCTGAGATTCTAATATTTGGGTGCTGTAGCTGTTGATGCTCATCTCTTTCTGCTTCACTTCAGAGGCAACAAAGCAGAATATCACTCCCCTGTCATTAGTGGAAATCTCATTACATCCTTTCTGTACTTTCTGTTTTGACAGTCTTTCCTGGGTCTGAGCACAGTTATTGTACTGCAGTTTGTTCTTGGAAGGCTCAGAATCCATAAGTTATCTTTTCACTTTATGCCCACTAGAACAGCAAGAGAAGGATTTGCAGTTCTCAGTAAGATGAGGTCCTTCTATGTCAAAATCATTATTTTTAGCTAACATTTCTTCTTTTCAGATTATTTTTATAAATTGAAAGAAAAGTGGGGGCATAGAAAGATCAACAACTTTTGAAACAAGGAAATCACAAAATAAAGAGTTCTCATTGTTTCAGGCTTTATGCATTTCCCTGGGTGGTAAATGGATGTTCTCTACTAGTGCTTACTTTTGTTAATGAATATTTTAGGGCATATATTCATATATTGGATGGATCCTTAATATCAAGGAAACTATTTAAGAGGACTAGAGAGTCTAATCCTACCTCTTACTCTGTGTCTGAAAATGTCCTTGTATGGTGTACTTACAGGTTTCTTTTAATTAAGCTTACACAGAATTAGAGTTTAACAAAATCTACATATGACACATACATAACACACAGTATGTGTGTTTATTCAGTTATATAGAGGAGACAATTAAAATAAATATATCTTCTCTCTACCTCATTTTAAATCTTCTCGTGTCAGCAGAAAATAAAGTTATGATAAACAGCAATAGTAGACAAGATTTAACAAAATGCCATTGCTTATTCCAGCCACATTCTTGTTACCAAAAAGAAGAAATATTCTGCAGATGGAGTTACTGTGAAGCTGATACACTTTAGTTGGAAATCTGAACTTGGACTGTATTTATCAATAGTTCTATGTCCAACTAGGGAAGAAAAAAAGGAAATGTCTTAAATAAGAGACAGGAGCTATTTATTCCATTCAGCAATGTTTTAGCTGAAATACTACTAATTGTATTTTGTTCTTCTGGAGCAAAGAGTATCTCCTAATGTCTGTGTACACTAATAGAGACTGTCCTTTCCATAGCCTCTTTTCTGTTTACATACTGCTTTTCTCTTATGTCATGGTTTCCGGAGGGAGAAATGTGGTTTAATTTAATTTGGGCCAGAGTTCCAGCATGCTGTGGTTAGTGATACATCCATTGTACACAGTTTATAGGCCTATTTTACAGAAAGATCTGGAAAAATTCAAAATCAAAAATGGAGTAAAGTTACAGCAGAAAATAGAGGTTTGTGAAACATCTCCTGTAGGTAAAGTTCGAAAAAAAAAAAAGTGTTAATTTAGAATCTGTGTGTGTTTAAATGAACAAGAACTGGGGTCAAGCACAATAAAGGTCTTTGTTTATATAAAGTTGTCATAAATAGGATGGTGATTACTTTTTCTTCTCTTTTTGTTTAATTTTCTGGGAGAGTTATTTAGGTTATATATGAGACAGAACTTTACTGTAAAGATCTATAGGCACTGAAGCAGGCTACCTGTCTAGGTTAAAGAATACCCCTTCACAAGATTTTCAAAACAGATTAAATACACATTTTTCAGTGATAATCCAGATTTATTTCAACATACCCAGGGCTAGAGGATCCACTCTAGTCCGGCTTTTTAAGGTGCCATAATGAAATATGGGGATGCATTATACTGCCTAATCTTGAGTAAAGCATACTGAAAGGGAACATTTACACCGACCTGCTCTGCATCCTCTTCTCTGTGAGCATCTACTTTATCTCAAAGAACTCATCATGTTAGAGAATTGCAGGGAATGTGGATTATGTAGTGATTCACAACAAGAATCCACAATAAAATAATATGTAGCATTTAACATGACTTGGCTCAGAGACAGATCTGCAGCACGATTAACTAAAGAAACTTAGTGAAACTTTGTATAGTTGATGTACTTCAGTGATGCACACATGCCATGTATCAGCCTCTGTGCACCTACTGCCAATCCTCATCTCCAGAATGGCAGAACAGCTGGTTTCCATTCCCTGATGCTGCTTTCTCCTATTCCAGCTGCTGCACTCAAATAACCTCCCTTCCCCAAGTGGGCTTCATATGGTTTGAAAGGGACTTAATGTACCTCAGTGCATAGGGAACTTTTGATGCATATTTCATCATGTTTCAGTTCTTTCTACAGGGAACACTGCATGTATAACAGATGTACCCTGACTACTACCCTTTCCTGAAGGTGACATGCCCTTTTTTGTGTTTCATCTCTAATGTATATAGAGCTGGTAGTGCCTGCATGGTACTAAAAATTACTGCTCCATGCCTGCCCCTGTGCTGCATGCCAAGCTATATTTAATTCCATCTGCTCCCCTCTCCAGGATGAAATGGAGAAGAGCATATGCCCAGTATAACCATATGGTGGCACAGATAAAATCCCTTTATTTAAGACAATATATATATTTTTTAAATTTAACACCCTATCCTTCCAGCTTCTTATACATAAATTGTCTCATAAATTAGTGGGGTTGTTCATGTGACTATGTCAAAAAATGTATAGTCTTTTTTTTTCTTTATTATCATTTTATTATTCTTTTACTATTATTAATGCAATATTATTAACACTATGTGTATGTATATGTGTGTACATGTATACTTATATATATATGTATACATATATGCATATGTATGTATCTAATATGTATATATGTGCATACACGTATACGTATATGTAGTGTGTGTGTGTCTATATATGTTCACATACATACTCATAAACACAAAAATAAGACATGATTAACTGATATCCCTGAAAATTTAATTTTGTAATTTATATAAATCCATATATTAGCAGTATAGAAAATGTAATGCTTTAAACATTTTATGCTTGCTTGTTTTAAAACTTCAACTATGAGAAAAATTCAGAAATCATAAAACACTCAGTTTTAATCATAAAACTTTTTTTGGGAAAGAATAATTATTCTGAGGCAAAAGCTGTCAGATTAAAATAGTTTATATAATTGAAAAACAGTACTTTAAAAATAAAGTTTTTAAATATTTAATAATATAGCACTATCTGACTCAACTTTTATTTGAACAAATGAATGCAGTTCTTACACAAAAAGTGCAGTTTAGGTTGCACATTGACAAGATCTCTTGGCAGCTACAAAGATCAAGGACCCTCCCAAGGTCCGAATCAAACATAAAAAGAAAACAGAAACACAGAAATGTAACTGTCTGTCCTGATCCTGTGGAGATAATTCTGCAGCACATCTATGATCTTCATGGCCCAAGGAAGTGTATATTGGACCTGTGTGTGCTGCTGTTTATGAATATTCTCACACTTTATGGAATATTTCTGCACTTCATGTCTGTGACTAGTTTTAACAAGCGATATTTATTTTCAACATTGCTAGTTTGGCTTGAAGCAAGGATTCTGTCCCTTATCCTTGTGGTCTTTTGTTGTTGTAAGCAAAGTTCACATAAGTTACTTCTTTTTGAGGGGAAGTAGATGGAGTAGAGCAGGATGGAGAAAGAAAGCTACGTTGAACACTGAAGCTTCTGCTGTGAGAAGCTTTAAACTCAGTTTAACTTGACAGTGTGCTGTGGCTGCTTTTTGCTTGTCAAAAGTACCAGAGTACATGAATAACCAGGGAACATTGTTGAATTGGTCCATAAACATTATTAAAAAAAAGAGAAAAAATTGAGACTGCATATCCTTAAATCGCTAGAAATACCTTCTAATAACGAAAAATATTTTTTCTTTGGCATTAATGTAAGCAATAAACAAATAAGTTAAGTAGTTTGGACTTCCAAAATAAAGTTTCTCTCAAAGTTTTCTTCCTTCATTATTTTTATTGTGAAAATAAAATCCCACAATGTGTTTAAGCCTATGACATATACTTATAAAATTGTGAATTTTTCCTATGGATATCTTTTCTGTATACAAAAACATTGATAATATCCATAGTTTTGTTTAATTTAGAGTATTTTTTATTCATTCTTTATTATTAATGCATATTTTCATTCCTTTATTTTTAATTTTATATATTTTATTTTCTGTGCATTCCCTTTTTTTTCCTTAGTATATGGAGAATACCAGAAATATTCATGTTGCTAAAATTTTGGAATAAGAGAAGAGTCTCTCAAAGACAGGTTAGACAATTACTGAGAAATATGAACTCACTTTCCCTTTGTTTTTGAGAAATATTGACCCAATCACTAATTCACCATTATTTTACAGTGGTTTCAGGAGATGTGTAACCTTCTTAAGTATGACAAAATAAGCCACTATTTAAAGCCTGAAAACTTCTTTGTTCATTAGAACCTAAAGATTTCTTTAAACTCTTTAAAGACACAGATGTCAGTAGAAGTTTCAGATTATTGTAAATTTATTAAATGTCTTTTTTTGATATGCAGAAGTATTGAAAGACAGAGAGAGAGTTAGAGGAAGAAGAAGAAAAAATAGTAGCTTAGAAGTTGAGGGTGTGGAAGATAACATATAACAGAGGAGAAAGAAAAAACAAGCAATCAAAACACACTCAGATTTCCTAAGAAACAAGAAACTGCCCTACTGTTAGAGGTAGTATGCTTTTGTTAAATTTTGTTAAATTTAATTATCTGCCAAAAGTGGTCGAAATTTGTAATTTTCCTAAAGATAAGCTGCACTTAAATAATTCTAAACTGGAATATATTCCATGTCAGACAGATGCTTGTTGTTTCGCAGAAGTTCATCAGGTTCAGCAGTTGTACTACTTTGCCCATTTTAAATCAACACAGTATGCTTGTGAGTTGTTTTTTTTCAGTTTTTTCTTTCTTTTTTTTTTTTTTTGTTACAAATCTATGAAACATACCTTTTTATTTTTAATCCAATGCCAGGTAATAAAATTATTTTCCGTAAGATTTTGTATTTAAAAAATATAATGTTTCCTCAAAACAAAGTTTATATTTTTACTTTAGATGTGTGAACATAATATTCTGGAAAATAGGAAAAAAATTAAAATATTTGATAAGTTTAAGACAACTAAAAATACTCTTTAAAATCTTAATGAAATTTGGGGTATTCAACTTAATGGCATCTTCATTTAGACTGAATTTTACATTTCCAAAATATATTCAAAACTAAGACTTGGGTTTTCTCCTAGATACTTAGTCCTTTATAAGTACAACAAGCTGGAAAGACCTCAAGGTTTTGTTAGTTTAAAAAAAGAAAAGAAAGCTTCCCAAATCTCTACATTTTCAAACCGATTAAAGGAAAGAACAGCTGTAAGATCTCAGGAACCTGAGATCATGTACTATCTCACCCACACCTGAGCTAGTTACCCTAATTCTTGATAGTTAATTAGTTGATGATCTTTCTAGAATTGCTGAGGAGAGTGCAGTACTACAGTATGATTCCTTTGACCTGTTTAGGTTGAATCACATCCTCTCTACTGTCAGTAAAAGATGACTGAAATAATTGTACATAATTAACCTGTGAAAGATTAATTTCAACTCAGATTTTGAGGGAACCAGCTTTTTGCACAGTGACTATTGTTTGTTACAAGTTTTGGGCTTCTGTGTTTCACATTTGTGTTATACGTATTAATGATTCTAGCCCGAGTTTATTCTGGAAACATCATCATGAATTTATTTAGCAAATCTTTCCCACTTCATCAGTCATGTTGTGGAGTTGGTGAATCTCTCTTCCATGGCAGAAATATGATTTCTGTGTGGCTATTGTTCCCTCTTGCATGTATTTGCAGTTGGGAACGGTCTCTTCCCTCACAAAATTGGATGTCCCTGTAAGGTGCATAATTTTTTATGCTTTGCTTAAATATTTATCTACTTGGCTTTTCTTTTGAATTCTTATGGCCAAATTGCTGGTACCAGAAGTGATGGAGAATAGTGCGTTGGAAGTTTAAAATTAGAAGATCAACCTTCTAAAAAGCCCTGTGTGCTGAAATGCTTAACTGAAAAGACTCATAAGAAAAGAAGGGCATGGTCTTGGATTACATGGACCTTTTACAATCAAAATAAATTAACTATTTTAAATTAATTAAATACCAAGGGATGAATAAAAATATTAATTTAAGGATTAATCTCTGTATAAAATGTCTGTACCTTACATAGTGTTAATCTTCAGTAAATTTTCATCATTTGGTGAATGGAAGTAATTCATGAACTTGTTAAGCCTAGCTTCTTGTAACATCTAAGACAGTTCTTGTATGTTCATTAAATAGCAATGGATTCTGGAATAGCTGTTAATCCCTGGCAAATACATTTAAGAATCAACTGGCATTTCATAAACATACAGTAGCAATCCTATTAAATCTAAGTAAATATTTGTTTAAGATACTTCAGGTTTTATCACACCCTCTGTAGGATGTGCCCTTATTGGTGGTAAGGTGAGGTTTATCTGCATGAGTACTCCTGCCACTCTCCTCTCAACTCCACCACCAGAGCCAGCTGCTGGAGATGTTGCACTTGCTGGCACAAAGAGGTCTCCTTCTAACCTTTCTGCACTGTGTCCCTGAAAGAGATAAATTAAACAACATATCTATTCATATAACTATGTGAATGTCAGTTTTCTGCCAAATAGCTGTGTGAACTGGGGTTGTCATATTTTTTCACACTTCTAGATGACAGAGCTTTGCCAGCAATGCTTCGCAGTATAGATCTGGTCTCACAAGTTGCTCTTAAGCATCAGTGTTATTGATAGAGAACAGTCTGCTTTCTTGCAAGGCTCACACACACACACACACACAAATTGAACTGCGTTTTTGGCAAATTGAACAGGGTTGGCAAGAATATGTTACACACCATCTTATATACAGATTAACCCTAATTGCAACTATTTAACTCTGTAAGTGCCACTCAGTTCTGTCTCAGAAAGTAAATCTTCTGTGTTGTACATCACTCAAATACCTTTGACTGTCTTCTGCTTTTGAGTTTGCTTTCAGTTTGCTAACTGATTGAGTAATGGAGTAAATATACTCTCTGAATTTTTTTTCTCTCTCTCAAGGTAGTCCCTTTAAGAAATTTGAGTACTTTCTTCTGATGGTTAAATTTACTATTTTCTTACCCACAACAAAATATTTATTTGTTTGATTTTAATATTTAACGACTTTTACAGAGGAAGATAAAATAGAGAAGACATTTATAACACAAACAAGCAAACCCCACACATTTAAATATTTTAAAAATCAGGATTTTTGTGAGAATATTAAGTAGACAGTTTTTAATGACTAAAAATTTATATTTCAGAATTTATTGGGAAATGTATTTTAGATTAAGCTCCTACAGTAATAATTTATGCTTCACTATTCACGGCTAAATTTATAGTTCACAAAAAATTCTAAGTTTATCTAGTTTGCAGAACAGGAGAGTAAAAGTGTGCATTACTGAAAATAGTGTCAAAATTTCTTCAATTTGCATCTCCACACAGCCTGTAGTGTCTCTATACCTTGATCCACCAGTAGACCTAATACAGTAAAATTTAATTCCTGAATATTCTTTCTGGTTTGGGCTTCAAATCCCTTGGCTTTTTGAAAGTTAACTAAGTTTTTATTTTCTACCATGAAAATTGTCAGAAAATTTCATTCTGGCAAACGTAAAAATTCAATATTATGATTATTCTACTGCTGGAAACAATAGAACAGATCTGGAAAAAGAAAGACTTTGAGATTAAAGCACCATCATAGTAATAATAGTCGTCATATAAAAAAATTATTGAAAAGGTAGGCAAATTTTCTATTGGAATAAGAAATTTTTAACTGTATATTTCCTGTGACTTCTCATAATTCTGGTCCCATCTTTCATTTTCTATCTCACCATTCCAGCATAGATTGCAAAATGTTACTCCTGTAAAATATATCTTGTCTGGAGCAGTCATGCTAGTAGCTACATATGCATTTGATTTTATGAAACTAAATTCTAAATAAGGAATTATTTTAATTTTTTTGGTGCAGCTAATTTAATATCTTTTATTAAAATGAACTAAGATAGTACTTAAAAAAAGCTCCCTGACATTCAGAATAATGGATATGAAAGCAAGAGTAATAAAAATTGCTAGGAAGGTGCAGTGCAAGCACTGATTCAGCAACTACCACACTGATTTAAACATTTTCTGTGGTACATAAGATATTCATCTGTAGGGGTTTTAAAGGATATGAAAACAACCCTGTCTAGTAAGGGTTGAGCTGTGGAAGTTACATGTGAAGTAACAAACTACAACTCATCATGCAGTCTAGGGCAATTGTACTATATGTATGCCCTCCATTACAGCAGCTCCATGTAATTCAATTATCCACCCAAATGCAACATCTGAGTCACTTTGTGGAATTCCTTGTTACTCCAGCGTTTGCACAAAGACTTTAGGACAAGGACAACCCAGTGCAATTAAGGGTCTAAAGAAAAGAATGCAAGAAAATAAAAAATGATATTTTTCATCAAAACCTGTGTGGATTTTTGTTCCATGAATTTGAGTAATGACACCACAGACCCTTAGCTTCTGTAATGTCCAGCACAACAATCTCTACAACTTATTTTGGTAAGCACACCAAAAAAAGCTTGTACTTTTGGTACAAATACACTGCTTTTGATTGAAACCTGCCATCTGATAATTTCACTGGCAGGGCTTAGTTCTTGCTTTAGGAGAAACAGTAAATAATTGTTTCCTATTAGTCTTCTCAGTGAAAATCATTATTCAAAAATCTTTTCATATTTCCCTTTGCTGTGTTTTCTTCAAGCTGAAAAATCTTAGTCTGTTTAATCTCTTCTCTTATGAAAGCCTTTTCATAACTTTGATCATCTTTGCTACTCTTTTTTGTCTTTTTAGTTTTATAATTTCCTTTTGAACATGGAATGAGCAGAAATGAATAGAGAAGTCTAGACACAACAGCTATGGATTAAAAGAGTAATGTTTTGTGGTTTAAACCCCATTCTTTTCCAAGATATCATTCTAACTGGTCTCTTGATGAACTATGAGCTGACATCTCCTTTTAACTGTCCAGACTAACACAGAGAAATGTTTTAGAGTCCCTTGCTTGTGTATTGAGAGTTATTCCTGTTTTCTGTCACGTATATTACCTGCATTTGGTGACAACTAATCTCATGTGCCATTTTACCATAGTCATAACATCTATCTGCAGCTCTTCACAGTCTCAGATTTTACTACTCACATTTGTTTGATACCAAAACTAATTTAAGTGGCATTGTTATAATGCTCGAATTTCATATTTGGCTTCCATATGGTCTGTTGATTTCTTAGGAGTCATTTTACCCGTTTTCTTTCTAATTTTGACTATTAATCTTTTAGTTACAGACAGTTTCTATGACTCATTTCTATCCCCAAAATATCTGCACTGTAGGAATCTCCCTGTGCTTCTTCTTTACAAAACTTTTTTTTTTTAAGGAGTGAGTCCTTGTGACCTTATCTTCTCTCAATGCAGTATATATGCTGATTCTCTGTCAGCTTTACTGATTCACTGACCCTCTGACAGACTTCCACTTTTCCTCATTTTTTAGTAAAAATTGTAATTTGTTTCTGTCATGAACTAATAGTTTTCAAAATCTTTTTCACAGTTCCCTACGACACTGTAACATTTCATTTGTTTGACTTTATTCATTTTTCTCATCCTAATTTGCTTACAATTTTGACCTTTTTAAAAAGAGTATCTTGTTACTCCTAATGGCCTCCTTCAGTCTGCTGTTTCACCATGCTGGCTATTTTTCTGTCCTTTAAACGTGTTTTTGATGAGTAGTATACGGTTTCTCTGAACTCCTAATATAGTATCTTTGGGCAGTCTGTCATGCTATCTGCAAGCATTTAGTCTTTTAGTTGTCCTTTTCAATTTCCTTTTTAAAAGCTTTGTCGTGTTCAGGTGGCTCCCATTTTTTAAAGTTAAATGATACTGTAGACATTTCTTTTCCTTCCCTTTTTCTCTTTCTCTTCTCTATATATACTGAATTTGAGAGCTTGGTGGCCCGCATTACAGTGTAACTTATAGATAGTTCCTTTTTCCACTTGGCCTGTTGAATGCTAAAAATTAAATCCAGTTAGTAGTGTTTATCCTCTCATGAACTCTTTGACTAGTTGCTTTAAGTGCAATGTACTTCATCATTCCTATAGAATTTGTATATTGGAATTATATTTACATTGGGTTCCACTGAGTATTTGCTTTGTATTACCTTTGTGAGGTATCTGTTACATCACATTCCTCACGTAGCAACAGCTGCTGGAGTTCTTATCTTTTAGACTTATAAAAAAGTATAGAATCAAGTAAATATTTGGGTTTGATCTGGCTACCAATTTTTATGTGACCTGTTCAATTAGGTTTTTATTTGCAGAAGTTTTGCTTTGCTGTTCCCTCTCTGAATATGGTCCAGTTTTACTCTAGCATATTTTTTTTCCTTTTTCATTTTACAGTTTGTGACTTCACTTTAGCTGACAAGTTATCTGAGATTACGTGCTTTTCTGTACCTGTCACTTGTCTTTAATCTAAAAAACATTCTCATAGCCAATTCAAATGTCACCAGCCTTTTTTCTGTGCTGGCATGCATGATACCTACTCCTTTTGGATATGTTCCATTCATTGAAAACATTTCCTTGGTTGCTAATTGAAATATACCCTCCCCTTATCAATTTTCAACCCAAAACAGTATATGAGCTTTAGCATTTAAAGTTCAGAAAGCAGAAACAGAATCTCTGTAGAAAGGTGGAAATAGGGCAGAAATGTGATGTCATTTTCAGTTCTTTCTTAGGCCATTACAGAAAGACAGAATAGAAAAAAAGAAGACACATTTATTCCATATCAATTATAGAGAGATGCTTAGCTGTGTCATTTTCATCTTGAATTTTATCTTTCACTTGTGATTCAATTGACTCAAGTCTGCCTCTTCATAATGAATTTTTATGAGAGAGAGATTTGATAGTTATACACGTAACTAATGTTCAAGTAAAATTCAGTGTTTTGTTTTGTTTTTGCTGGGAAAAAACCCCCACATGTTATATTGGTAGTCTCCAATGACTGCCACCAATTTCCTGTTTTCAGCTCCTGCTGATTTTTATTCTCACTCTTCCTGGGAGTTTTGGCAAATAAGAATAACCTTTTTAAGTACATGTACAGGCAATGTCCATTTTTCTGTGGTATATTAGTAATGTCACATATTAAAGACAACAGTGATATTTTTATTGTTCCTTTGTTGCACAATTTGCCAAACACTTATTTTAGGCTTGTTCCTTACCCTTTTTTCACTTTGATTTTCTTCAACCTTGGAAAAATATTTTTAGAGATCTTTCAGACCTTACTGTTGCAGAATTCAACTCAGGAATGCAAACATCCATTATTATTACCATTTTCTCTCAATCTTGCAGAAATCTTAATGTTTTTCTCTATACTGAGTCAGCTGTAAAAACCTGTCCAAATTAACATTACAGGTGGATCACTTTAGATCTATTTATTTATAACTTTATTTGAGCTTAAAATACAGTCACTTTGCTTGAACTTAAAACAGTGCCAAAGTGAATAAAGACAATCAGGGTCATTTAAAACCTGAATAAGAATTAGAAAAAAGTAACGAAAAGAATAAGAGTATAACAAGAAGAGTATAAGAATATCCACTTAGCGGTTTGATGTGATTGAGCAAATCTTTAAGTTTGTCTGTTTAATTGATAAGGATTAATTTTTCAGAGTGTTTTGGTGTAGCCTCAGACAGAAGTAGGTGTGGTTTTATATGTACCATCATTGCACTATGGAGGTTTTTCATCAAAGCAATGCCTTAGGCTTTTTTCCACCTGGTGTCCAACGCTCTTTTATGGACTGCAGTGGGATCTGTTTGGGTTGCTGTAGCTCCTGACTAGTCTGCCATAACTTTGTGGGGTTTCCTGCAGCTTCTTGGTTGAGTCTAGTAAACACAGGGTCAAAATACATGAAAGAAGCATGTTGGTAATGCATTTTTATTCACCATTGCTCAGATCCTATCACGTAACAACCTCATAGCCTTGCTTTGTGCAAATAAACCATGGCACTCTGATGTCAGGAGTTCTCTGACCCTGAAACCAATCTCCATGGTCTGTCCACAGGCACACTTGGAGTCTCTTTTACCCTGCAGCACAGAAAAGTCACCTGCTTGTGTTATCACTGAGGGTCCTTTTCACACAGAATTTTTGTAAAGGTTGAAGGTAAAATCCAAGAGGAGCATTCTGCTAAGCAGAAGGATCACACAGCCATGAATCCTGCCTTCTCAATCTTGTCTGCAACAGCCAGGCAGAATGAGAGTTGGATCAGGCCAAAGGTGTGCTCAGCATCATTCCAGCTGCATGGACATTAGAGGTAGGGCAGTTACACAAAATAGACAGTTTCCTGCTGTGACACTTTGACACTTATTAACCCAGGTTCAATCAAAGAATCTGTAGAAAAGAAATCAACATTTTGAGCTGCACAAAATGTCACTCATGTTCTCAGACAAGAATAGGAATCTCGGTTTATCTAAGAGGCTTAACATTTTTTTTTCTCAGATTCTCATTCAATTACAATATATATTTATTTAAAGTTCCTTCATCTGGAACCTTAGGAAAAGATAACTTCTTTCCATTTCAGTTTTAAAAAGAGGTTACAGCAACTGCTGAAACTTGTGACCAGACATTTTTGACCCAGACATGTCCTGTTCGTAGCTTGCTTGCTGATTCAAATGAGCAATGTTATCAATGCTGTATTCAGGATTTCCTTACTGAAAAGAACAAAACAGACCTGAATGTAAAGTTATGGTACACTGCTCTGTCAGGTTGAACAGCTTAAAGGTAGACAAGGATACCTGCAACTCTGTTCAGCTGAGCTTGAATTCCACCCCGATGCATGCTGAGAGTTAGCATTATATGCTTTACTCTCAGCTGTGACTGCCAGCCGTGTAACTCTTCAAGCATATCCTGCCATTTGTTCTATCCAGCAGAAATGGGCTTGATTCCAAAGAAGCTCTTCCAGCTACTTTGTAGAAATAGTGTGCAAGGAGGGTCAACTTGGGCAAATAATAAATAAAAATTAACAGTAGCATTATATGAAGGGAAAAAATAAATGAATCCTATTTCCTTCTGAAAAGTGTGAGAATGTAAAAACTATTGAAGTCATATTTCTTGTGAAAAGACAAAGAAAGGTACAGGACATTAGTTTTGTTAAGCACGATAGGATTCAGATCTTACCTAATACTTAATCACTCCAGGTGCCTCTGGTTGCAGCCTTTGGGAAAAAACTACCTCAATAATTTAGATATCAATGTGATGAAACTTTAAGACTTGCTTGTGCTCAACTGTTTACTGGGACAGTATCCTGGATGGGACTTCACAGGTCTGTTGGATTAATTTTTATTTCATTGCATGCTGATTTCCATTAGAAGAATAGGAATTAGGTACGTTGATGGGGAGCAGAAGGCATAGTATATTTCAGCAGATCCACACCATGAAAGTTTGATGTAGCCATGCAGGTGTTAATGAGAGGCTTGACTTTCCAACCCTTAGCTTACAGATGTGGCAGGTATTATTTACTGCATTTAAACTTCTGGTTTTGTTTACTTTCATTATTATTCTTTGACTGCTTCCTTAGTGTAGAAGAATCTGAAACCCCTGTTTATTTCTTGTGATATGTCTTTTCCATCAAATGACAGCCATCAACTGAGAACATTTTATTTCTAGTCTTGAGAGCTTCACACTCATCAGAGTGGCCTAGAGGGACACAGCTGTCTCATTGTGCAGTGAACAGAGAATTATTCTCAGATGCATCCTGCTCTGCAAAGCCTTGAATATTATGGCCAGGTTCTTGAACTGGAGTTGAAAGAAAATTGAGAACCAATGGAAAATATGAGTTTTTGATATGACAGGTTGAGGTGGCTTGTCATCTTAAACAATTGATTTTCTTGTTCTGTGCATATTATGCTTGTGTCCCTGACTGATTTCTACATAATGCTTGGTACAACGGTATGAGCAAGATAAGATGATCACACTGATGACTGCTATCCAATCAGACATTGGAAAGAAAGGACAATACTTATTGAGGAAAAAACAAGGAATTTTGGTTCCTTTCTCTGTGTCTGATGAGATCTTGAGACTTTGTACTACTTGAGTAAGCATACGGTATGTAATTAAAGGAAACAGAAAATATTCCTAACATACAGATATTCAGAATGTTCTTTTTTCCTCAAGTATCACATCCCTCTTCAACTGGCTTGAATTAGCTATTCTTTACCCTTTAGATTTTGTGACTGTTTTGTGACAATATTACTTCCAAAGATGTAAGGCTGAGGTCCATCAGTTTGTGGCTCACAGCAGCTCCACTCACACAGTCTTTGTACACGTGGCAAGCATGTAACTTGTGGTCCCAGGAAGGACCATTCTTAGGAAGGTATTAATGTGTTCAAAACATGAAGGAAACTTTTAACACTAAAAAGAGCAATAACAAGTGACTGTCTGTAAGTATTAGCTCCTGATGAGCAATTGTGGGGTTGTTTATAGTCTCTCTAACATTAGAAAGCTACTTTCACAATTTTAGCTGGTTTAAATCAGTTAAACTGTCCTAGTTCCATATAGTACACTCCCCTTTCTCTAGATTAGAATTTTAAAGGACAGAGAACCTGTGATCCTTCAGCAAGCTGGTTCAGGAAGGTGAACTGATTTTTTGTATATGCTCTTTTAGGCATTTGAACCTACTCACCATAAAACTGAAACAGGATAGAAACACAGAATGGATTCTGGGCAGGAATGATCTGGCTTAGTTTTACATGGACAAGCTTGCTTCAGTCCGAAGCTAGGTCTTTGCTAGGGATGTTTGCTAGCTCGAAAAATCATGAGTCCACACTGCAAAACTGCTTAAAGCAAAACAAAAAGATGGCAAATGCCATGGTTTTTTTCATATCTGAGAAAAAATATTCTTTTTGACCAAATGAAGAAGTGGCCAGGCAAAAAACAAAAAAAACCCAACCAAACAACAACAAAAAAAAAAAAGCTAAAGGTCTTCATATGTCTCTAAAATAATCACACCCTTTAAATAAGAGTTTCTGGTACATATAGGCAAGATGTTGCAAGATAGTCTCCAACTATTTACAATATCTGCAATTTTGTCTTTTTTATCTTTTCATGTTAAGCTACCTGTTAGGAACCCAGACTGAATGAATGCTCATTCTGCGTATGCAAAAAGCATAGGCCTTAATGTTTGAGCAGTAGGTTAGACTTTCAAGATACCAAGCCAGACATACAGCAAGATGGAAACTTGTAAAAGATGGATTTTGTAAAGGATGAGACGTAAAACTCTTGATATGATTGCATTAGTATGATTTTGTATTTTAAAAGACATATTTATAAAACCTATTAACAGATAAGAGCTTAAAAATTCCACTCATTCATTATATAGTGTTTTATGTTTGTATTACAGACCTAATCAGATTACAAGTCCCATTTTGCTAGTAAATGACCAACACTTTCATCATCCTGGGCTGAGAAAGTAGTGCAGATTTCAGTTTTTACTTTTCTTGTAGAGTAATGATTTTATATGCTCCTATTTAAAACTATTAGAAGGATACAAAAAAATAATGCCTTTTTCTTGCAAACCATAAATGGCTGCTGTGAAATAGTTAATTTACCAATAGAAAATTCAGACTTGTACTACACACAAACAAATGCAAAAGAATTTTAAAGATTCCTAAATCTATAAAAGTCAGATTTTACAAATGAAATACACATGTTGTTGCAATGCATCTAGTCATATGTCTCAAAAATCCCAAGTTCATAATAGCAAACTTCAAAATTAATTTTATTTAATTAGCCTAGATAAAGTAAGTAGACATTCCACTCCTAAGTCACGAAATTTCTTAACATCTCTAGTATTAGAGGAGATACATTATGAAAGAGTTACAAATGAAAATCTACTATGGCAGGAATTTCTAGTTCCAACAATGTGCAAGATGGAAATTTTTTCCTTAGTAGAACAAAAAGAAAAAAAAATCAAGCATGAAGACTGCTAGTACTTTCATGTGTTCAAATTCTTACCACATCTCCATTTGACTGACATCTTCAATAAGTTGTTAATGACCCACTCCACTTGCTTTAAATGAGCCTTCGATTTTTAGATCTGGTGAATTTTGTAGAATGTTGAATTAAGTAGATTTAATTGCCTTTTTTTTGTTTTTTGTTTTAATAATTCATCATTCAAAGGAAAAGTATGCTTTGCCATCATAATACAGTTTCTCAGTAACCTTTTCTTTGATTTGAGTTCTAGATGCAAAACTGTGTACTAGCTATAATGAAACAGTATTCTTCCCTGAGCTAGGCTGTGTGTGTTAGGTAGCAGTTATTCATAAAATAAGAGCTTTTCTCCTGTTGGCTTTCAGTGTTTTAAAGTAGTAATTTAGCAGCTGTCTTGGAAAGACGTGTAAGTATGTTGGAAATCAAAGATAACTCTGGTTCTGCTGATGAGATTAGTTGGTACTGCAATTTTTTTAGCATATTTTCTTCTACTTTGATACTTTCAGTCCTTGGGGCAGAGAGCTGAGAAATATAGATTGTAGCTATCGTGCCAGATAAGGAAAACAATGTAAGTGATGATGTAAAATGTATTTTCTCTGACAGTGAACAAGCAGAGACTGGCTTGTGTAAAACAAATTTTTACCATCTGACTGTGATGGGCTATTCTCACCACAGTGAAACCTGTTGAGGAGCAATGTTATATTCAGTTGAAGTGTAATAGAATTTCTTTCAAGAAGTGAATTACATATCTTTAGAGAAGTGGTGGCACAGGCAACTGTGGCTATTAGTATACAATCAGCATTTTATAATCAGACATGAAAATCCATATTGATGCCAGACAACATCTAACCTGTTATTGTGATAGAGGAAATTATTGGTAAGAGGGCCGGGAAGTGGGGAGCTGGACATCAAACTGCCTGTGAATGTAAGACTTTATTGCAGCAAAACAAACAGAACCCTAACTCTCCCAGTAGGAATGAATAAAAACTTAGAAGACATGATCATTGATAAGTGAGCTCTCCTACTTCCATTCATGTTTTACATTCATATGGCCAATATTTTACAACATGAAATCTGAACTCAGTCCTCTGATGCAGGCTTGTGCATAGTATGGTCTCTGCATTCATATGAGGTCAGCTTTCCACAAATGCTTAGCTAACTCATGTTTGCATAAGGTAGAGTGTACAACTGCAGTTCTTACATATACATCATGGAGGATGGAAGTCCATGCGATCTTGAGCAGAGGACAGATTCCCTGTGCCTCTGGATAACTTCTGCAGTCTGTACCTCCCTTCAAAAGGAGGAGAGCCAAGGACTGCACTTATCTGGTAGCCATTACCCTTTGGAGAAAAGGGAATAGGCCATTAGCTGAGTTAAAATGAAATACAATATCTGGTTTAAAGTAGTCACTGGGCTCTCTGTGACCTCATATCTGCAAGGCAGCAGCTAATCAGCATTATCTGGTGGGGTCTTTGTATTATGTCCCCTCTGATACAATTTCTATCTGCTCAACAAATGACATATGATCTTTCATTCATCTTTGAGCCTCCAATAAGCATGAAGTCTGTTTGGGGGTGGGGGTGCAGAGGGAGAAGCAGACTAACCTTTGCAGCTCGATTACAGAGAGAACAATTTGTTTTTGTAATTAGAGCTCAGCAGTGATCTCTGTTTCACTGATACTCAGCTCGGTGTAAACAGAACTCAATTTTGACAACTGTTTAGCTCACGGCACAGTTTTAAAGTATTAAAGGATAATGGAAGACTTATTAGATTAGCTTTTTCCATGATCTTTTAGTGTCCCAGATAATTATTATTTGTGATACAGCTGAATGGTTTAGGCTTGTGTTATTATTATGCATGCATTTCTGCATAATACTATATCTGCTGTTGATGGGCACTAAAATATGTATTAGAAAGTATAAATTTAGTCAGATTGCATAGATATTAGTGGCATTTTCAAGTGGATCAAATTGTTCTTTTTGTGAATTTTATTTAATTTCCACTGTAACGGTTCTTAGTTCTTGACTTATTTTTTTTAAAAAATCAGTACAGTTATCCTCATCATTATTCTTATTCTTATTAACACTTGTGTGCCTTTTACCCCAGTCCCATGATCCAATCATTATTTCATTATTACATTATATTTCTCCCCCAACATTTTCAACATTTCCTCTGTTTCATTTGTTTTGGTGTTGCATATTTTTTCTTGCGATATCACCTTTTCCATCTTTCTTATTTCATATTTTAAATAATTCCTGGTAGTCACATACTGTTCTTCACTTTGTTATTTGACCTTTCCTCTTAGTACCTTTTAATTATGGTATATTGTTTCTACCTTCGATCTTATAATTAGAATTTTACCTTTTGATCTCCTTTTTTCTCATTTTGCTTAAGGTATTTGTTTTTAATCTTTTCACCACTTTTCCCTACACAGTTTCCCCTTTCTTGTTCCTTTTTTTTTTTTTGGCAAACTTAATTTTGTTAGTTTGACTCCCTACCCTAATTTTGGCTTGGAAAGAGTTCATCATCTTCCTAGTAGCTGGTACAATGCTGTGTTTTGTGTTTAGCATGAGAATAATGTTGATAACACACTGATGTTTTCAGTTTTTGCTAAGTAGTGCTTACCTTAAATCAAGGACTTTTCAGCTTCTCATGAAGGAGAAGGCTGGAAGGACACAAGAAGCTGGGAGGGGACACAGCCAAGACAGGTGACCCAAACTGGCCAAGGGGGTATCGCATACCCTATGGTGGAATGCTCAGCATGTAAACTGTGGGGAAAGCTGGCCAGGGGTTGATGCTTGGGAACTGGCTGGGCACTGGTCATTGAGTGGTGAGCAATTGCATTACACATCGCTTTTTTCCTTTTCTGACCCATTAAACTGCTTTTATCTCAACCCACGTTTTCTCACATTTTTTTTCCAATTCTCTCCCTCATCCTACTGCAGTGGGGATTGACTGAGCAAAGCTGAGTGGTGCTTTGGTGTCATGTGAGATTAAACCATGACATTTCCCTCTAATCAGGAACATTTCTTCTAATCTTATTTTTTATTTCTAGTAAGTAGTTTGTATACTGTATCATCCTCGTTTACAGTGATATGATTTTCTTTTTAAGAAGTCAAAGTTTGCAACTTCTTGGCAGTTCTGTATAAATTAGGGCAATACACTTGAAGGTGATTACACAATCATCCTGGACACAGCCTAAATTGCTGGAATATATGAGTGAAAAAAAAAATTGTATATAGTTTTCACATTTGAATAATTGCAGTCTCTCTTAAGGTTCATCAGGAAAGCAGGAAAGCAAGTCTATGTCAGTGACTAAGTGGGTACATTTAACAAAATATGAATACTAGTCTATGAGTGAAATGCAGTTGTATTTTAGTCTGTCTTCAAATGAACATCAGTGGCTCATGCTATGAAAGCACAAAGATTGCTTAGGGCAAATACAGCTCTGTCAAGGTTAATGGCCCCAAATCCTTCCTGCCCTAACTATCTTTTAATGTTTCAGGGACTTTTTTTTCAGATTACTTCTTAAATTTGCTCTTCAAAACAAGAGTTCAACAACAAAAAAGTATAATAATAACTGCACTCTGTGATTCACCTCACTGTTTGTCTTTTACATAATAATCTTTATGCTGTGTTCATTCCAGTGTGCTGCCATACAGCAGGATGATTTGTTGCAATTTTTTTCATGTTGGTTATTTCATGCTCAAGATTAGCATTCTTGTTTGTTCTTGCAAAATGTGGTAACTTAAAAGCATCCAGGCCTTTCAGCCATATTTTCAATTTGGAAGTGAAAGGCGTGTATCTATTTGTAAAGAAACCATGCTTGTCAAATGGGCATAGTGCAAAAGAGGAGATTGCTACAATGACTGAGTAGTAGGAAAAAAAAGGATTATAAATATATATATGCACACCTTGCACGTATATTGACAAGGTATCATAAAAAAACCAGATAGTTCTCTGAAAGTCAACCCTTTCCTGCATTGTTTTTATTGTGTATTAGATATTTCTGTTCATTCTGTTGATACTCATCACAGCAGTCTCTGAGTACCTCCCAGCGGTGTATTAAGCTCTTGACTTAAGATCTCTCATTTTCTGTCTAGAAGGAGAAAACAGCTGTGTGCACCAACTTTTAATTAACGCATTTCTGGTAGCCTATGTCCCAAAGCACTCCAATTCTAGTTAAATTTGTAGTCCTGCTTGAACTATGGCATGTCACATAGAGAAGGGAAGACTGAAGCAACAGCATACCACTTTCTCCTTGGTTGAGACAGTTTTGTAACCAAGGTTGTATAGGTTGTTGTTTGTGATAACTTCATACTAATAAAGAACATAAAAGTTAAGATAGATGATTTATGGAGTCATAGAATCATAGAATGATTTGGGTAGGAAGGAAAATTTATAGATCATCTAGTCTAGACTCTCTAACAAAAGCAGGACTCAACACCCTAATTGTGAAAAATTCTTCCCTACATCTAATCTGAACATACCTTCTTTCTGTTTAAAACGATTAGCCCTTGTTCTGTCACTACAGACCCCAGTAAAAAGTCTTTCTCCATCTTTCTTATAAAACCCCATATATACACTGACAGGCTGCTGTAATGTGTCCCCTGAGCCTTCTCTTCTCCAGGCTGAACAGCCCCAACTCTCATCCTGTCCTCACAGGAGAGGTGCTCCAGCCCTCTGACTTTTTTTGCCTCACCTCTAAACCCTGTCTAAGGTTAATGTCTTTCTTGTGCTGAGGATTCTAGAGCTCGATGAAGCACTCCAGATGGGGTCTCATGAGAGTGGGGTAGAGGAGCAGAATTCCCTCCCTTGCCCTGCTGTCCACACGGCCTTTGATGAAGCCCAGGGTACCTTTGACTTTCTGTGCTGTGTGTGCACATTGACAGGTCATGTCTACATTTTCATCCACCAGAACCCCCAAGTCCTTCCCAGCAGAGCTGCTCTCAGTCTCCCAGTATTGATAATGGGGAATGCCCCACACAGGTTCAGGACTTTGCACTTAGCCTTTTTGAAGTTCATGAGGTTAACAATTCTTGTTAATTTTTGGTAGCCAAAAAAAAAAAAAAAAAAAAAAAAGGCTTACTNCTATGTTGTAAAAAAAAAAAAAAAAAAAAAAAAAAAAGAGCTTACTTCAAAAGATTTTAAATCTCTATATTAAGAATTTAAACTGAAATTCCCTCTGAAAGAGCCTCTCTTTTTCCACAGACTAGGTAGGGAATATAAAAAGGCCAACTTCTTAATTTACATATTTAAGCAATGTAGCCCTCCCAGAACACAGATTATTTTATTCTTTATACTGGTAGAATTTCAGCCCAGGAGACTAGAGTATAGTTGTGAGAGTTTCACAATACCTTTGTGAGTCTTTTAGGACCATTTGCTCTGCTGAACTAGTAAATATCCCTTCATAAGCTGATGTTTTCCAAGTATCTCCCTGGTGAAAGTAGCATCATTTTCCTGAGATAAAGAGAGGAAAAGCTGTCTGCTAATGCACGCTGTTCACTTTTCAGTGAACATATCATGAATTATATCAGCTAATATATATGATATATGATCTAATGATGATATTTAGGTAGGAACTGAAGATACACTGATAATTATACTGTTCACCACAAGTGTGGGTCTTAGATACTATTATTGTTCATTTCTGACATAAGGGTATAGCACATTCTTCCTATATCAAACAAGCTATATAGGTGTCGGGATTGACAGTATTTCACAATACAGAAGTACAGGAGTATAAGGATAATTCATGACTTAGCTTTCTCTTCAGATCAACATGCAGTGTACTGACAAGTCTAGGCTGTGACCCAAGTCCAGACTGAGTTTTCAAGAATATTCAACTTACGTAGATTTTTTTTTAATTAATTAACATCTTTCTGAGCTAACTCAGGATTGGATGGTTGAATAAAGAATGTCTGTTATAGTTGGTGAATATCTTAGCATTTGTTCGAATACTGGTTTTGCAAAGAAAGGAGAGATGACTTCTTTGACTGTCCTAGTTAGGATTGGTACCAGCCACCTTCTAATCATTATTGTTTGTCTTCTTGATCTGCAGAAGGCATAGTTCAGATTTTTTTGATCACCATTTTCTTAGGTATGAATTTCTTTTCTTGTGAATATCTACACTGAAGTTTGAGACTTTTGGTAGATGCATAACTTGCATGATTCAATTATAAACAAGGTATCAATTAACTCTTTTTACTATTCTTTATTAAAATATTCATAAATGGGTACTATTATTTCAAATTATCTTATCAGAAGAGCTTGTTCTGTATATAAATATATATTTTATACTATTAACATTGTAAAAGCAGAGTGGTGCAGAATTGTATATTTACAAGACTACAGGTTCAAGCAGCAGACACCACATAAAAAGTTTTTCTTGAGACCTTTGACAACAATGTCAGAAAAGTCTAAAGTGACAAAATCTGGAAGTAAGAAAACAAATCAGAAGAAAGAAAAGTAAGAAAACAAATATCATGAGGAGGAAGACAATTATCACAATACATATAACATCACAAATATGGAAAATTGAAAAGAATTTAAATGAAATATCAGCAAACCCTAACTGAGGCTTATCAACTTTGTAAATAGCATATTCTAAACTCAGGAAAAAATCCCTTCACAAGGATAGAAGGACATTACTTTCTTCTGAGAGGTATCATGTCTTGATAGAACCTTCAAGTGATCTTGTGTATACATAGTAATTATATCTTTACTGTTATACATGAAAAGTTACTTAACAGCAATTAGAAAACCTCTGTTGGTGAATAGTAGGAAAAAATACTGAATTGCATGCATAGAAAGACAACAAAAATAAAAGAACAGACAAACTAAACCTGTGTAAAATATACTTTTCATAAAATCATAGAATGGTTTGGGTTGGGCCTTAAAAATCTTCTAGGTCCAACTCCCCTGTCAGAGGCAGGGATATCTCTCACTGAACTAGGTTGCTCAGAGCCCTGTCCAACCTGTCCTTGAGCACTTCCAGGGATAGGACATCCACAGCTTCTCTGGGTAACCTGTACCAGTGCCTCACCACTCTTACAGTGAAGATTTTCTTCCTATTATCTACACCTACTCCCTTTCAGTTTGAAGCCATTCCTCATTGTCTTGTCACTACACGCTCTTCTAAATTGTCTTTTTCCATCTTTCTTTTAGGCTCCCTTCAGGTATGATGATGGTGTGTTTAAAAACTCTACCATAAACCATTTTACAGTCATGTCAATCCCATGTAAAAGAGCTCTTTGTGTTTGTAGTGAAGATGCTGTTATGTTTTTCTTTTTTTCTCTTTCTCACTCTTCTTCCCTCCCCAAACCCTCCCCCAATAATCTAATAAACTTCATTAAATTACAATCTGAATGGATTAATTCCAAGAATCCCAATTTTGTAGGCACACATGAGGGCACTGTAAGTTTCAACACACTATGTGGCAGGTAGTTCTAAACAGATTTCCAGGGTAATTTCAAGATATACCAGATGCAGGATATCATTCAGATTCTTCCCACATTCTTTAGGTCTTCTTGCCTGCTTCCACACTGCCTCTTCTGCTTTGATTCCTTTGCTGGGGGCAGATAAGGACAATGTGGAACAAGAGTTTTCTCCAACTTCAATAATTTAAAAGTTCAACTATCAAGATAGGCCTTTCAAGTATACTGAAGAACTCCTTCATGAAAATAATATTTTTTCACAAAGTAATATTTTGCATTACAAAAGAATTTTTCTGTTTTGTATGCACATATTTATGGCTAACTTGACTGGGCACATTACAAAAGCTATCCATGTAATCTTTCATTATTAAAGCAGCTGCTAGAATTAGATAGCTGTTAAAAAAAAAATCAAATGTTTTTTCTTACCTTACAAAAAAGGGGGATTTGAAATTGGAGTTTGGTTTTCATTGGGCTTTTTTTTTCTAATGTTGGTCTTTTGTTGTTTTAATTTGAAAGTGATTTTTAGCTATTTGCCCAGGAGAGAAATTAGCCATCTTTCAGAGAAAAAAAGGAAAATTAAATAATTTCATAATCTGAAACTTTCCTACATGTAATTTTGTGCATATAAAAGATACTAATGTTTCAGATTTTTTTAAAATACATATTTAGTTAAAAAACATTCTTTTATTCATCTTAGTCAAACATATTTTACTTGGCATGCCATTCTGCAATGGCAGAATTTCTCTTTTACTGTAAAGCCAGCAAGTTAGAAGCTGCAGGTTTGTGACCTTCTTAAAGAATAAATGTTTCATAGATAAACTTACGTATGTACAAACTCACATATAGATAAATTTACATATGTATTCTGTGCTAATTTTAAACTATTCACCAGCTCTTGTGAGAAAAATTAAAGCAGATAATATTTTTCCTCCAGCTGCAGCCATCAGATTATGTGGTGTCATTAATAAAGGGTAGCATCTCATTCATATTGAATAGAATAGAATAGAATAGCAAAAAAAAAAAAAAGAAAAAAAAAAAAAAAGTAAAAATTCAATGCAGCAGTTGTTAGAAAAGAAGTTAAAATCAATATTTTTGCACAAGTGTCCAGAAAATATGGAAAATATGTAATAGTTTTCTGACATACCAAGAATATAGAACAAAATCAGTGACAGTATGAATAAAACCCTTCGTTATCCAGTCCTCAGTTTTCAAACAGGAGCAGCTACATATTGAACCCATAGGGAAAAATTTCACCCTTACCAGGCTTGCTAGGATTCATCTCATATAAACTCATTCAACATTCAAGGAATAATTCCAATTAAGGTATTTACAGGAACCTGAAGACAGAATCCTCCAATTACAATAGGTTGTACATTCAATTACACTCACTGTGGTTTGTTTACATCTACCATACAAAATTAAATCCATTCTATTTCTGCACAGTGTTGTCTTTTGTAATTTGTATCTTCTTTTTTTTTCTTTGTGTGAACTGAAGATTTGCTAGACTTTTGGTGCTTTTTTTGCACTTTTTTCCAGTTAGCCCCAACTTTAAACATTTTTTTTATTCTGGAGGAATTAGAATAATTTATTTATCATAATAAGAGTATCCTTTCAAAATTCAGGGCAAAACAGCATCTTGTACCTGTTTCTGCATGGAGGAACTCTTCTATTTTAGTGGACATTTTGAGTATCTGTCAGTATAACATTTTGCCATCTCTTTTAGGCTAGATATCAAGCAGTGATTACTGGAATGAAGTAGTTGTAAAATGGGTAGTATTTATCATGAAGCCATGACTACTTTTGTGATGTTTATGTCAAATAAAAAGCTAAGTGAACTTATTTTGGAAAAGAATACATGTATATAGACAAATACTGAAAGACTACAAATCTTTACACAGAATATCTTTAAAAGGTCTGGAAGTGTTTCTTGAGTGAACGTTATGACAGACAACCTATCTCAGTCAAATTCCTCCAACATTATCTGGACAAATTCTGCTCTCCTGCTAAATGTGCTATATATCCAACAAAAGCTTTATAAACCTGTGCATTTTCCAGACTTGTTTTCAGGTGCTTCCATACGTTATGAGGGCATAGTCAAGATTAGGATAGAAATGTATACAAATTAGAAGAGAAGTCAAAGGAAAAAAAAAAGGAAAAAGAAAGAAACATCTGCAGTGCATCAGTGGGAAAAAAATTGTTTAAGCTGCTTGTTATTAACTGCTCAACCTGTTTCATGCTGGATTTCTGCATAATTATGTTACAGAGGAGGGGGAAAACAGATGTTAAATAAAGATTGAAAATAAGAAAATGTGACTGTTAGAAAAAAATTAGTTGTGGTTGCTCACAGCTAGACATTTTTTGGCAAGACTTTTAGACATCAATATATTTCTCAAATTCATTGCCCATTGCTGCAAGATTAATGTAAAACAAAATGCTTCTTTTTAAGTCTGATCAGCTGAACAATTATACAGCTCCAATAATCCCCAAGTCAGTTTTTCAAGAAAGCAGCTGAATGTTTCCTCAAGCAGTTTCATAAATTAGATTAAATGAATATGATATCAGGTCAGAAACCCTATAAGCTTTTTCCATGGAAAATTATTGATAGCTTATGTAATTAGCTGCTTTTTTCATCCTTTGCAAATATCCAAATAATCCATACAAGATACATTTTTCACAATCTTTACAGAATAAATGCCACCAAACTATATTTCTATGTTTTCTATGTTTCTCCTATTTGTGCCATGCTTTGAAGCCAACTGAACTATAATTTTTTAAGAATGTCTCAGTTTTTTTTCTCAGCTTAGTTGATATTTTCTGGCATTGGGTCTGAATGCATTAAGAATGATCTGTCTGGACAGAGAGATCTGAAAAAGAGGGCTGAAACCACATGTAGTTGCTACACTAAATTGTTCGCATCACTTCAACACTGTGTACTTAATTTTACCCTCAGTAGATTATTTACCTGAGAGACAGTTATTCCTGAATACACTCTGCAATGGCCCTTAATTAAAAGAATTGTATGTTTTATTGCAATTGCTAACACACTTTTTCAGACATGGCTATTCAAAGGATTAAGATAAAATCAGAGACCATTTTGGAAGAGGGATTCAGATGTGAAATGAGTCCTTTCTCCAAAGTTTTAATTTTCTTCTTGTTAACTAAAAATATTTTATTTTTCAAGCATTCCCGACTTTGCTTTCCTTTGCTATCCTCACCCTACATACCATCACAAGTAGACTTCAGTCTGTTGATCTGCTTCTTTCAGGTGAGCAAATACTTCATCTGTTAGCTGTCTTCGCTTGTGATCTAAAATTTACATGTGAGATTATAAAGATGTGTAGGGTTTGTTTTTTGAAAAGTTGCAGCTTAAAAAGTCACATATCAGAACTTGATACACAGTTATTTCATGAAGACCTTGCAAGTAATTTGATGAAGGAACTGCATATTTGTATTAATTACGTATTCAAGAGATTTGGACATAAAAACCTGTTCAAAATTATATCACTGTCTTTGTTTTTGTCCTGATAGAGGTCTAAAAGAAAGCATGCTTTTTGGAAGTACAGGTGTGTAAAAAAGACCATGTGAACCTGTATTACTTTGTGTGCACACATGTTCTCTAAATGCATTCTTATTACAGATTGCAAGTAGTATAGTATTCTTATTACAGAATAGCAGTAGCTCAGTGTCACAGTGTGTTTGAAACTCCAGCTACGCCACTAGCACCAATATCTACAGCAAAGCAGGGTTCATGGGCACCAGTGGGTTAATGGATCTGTCTGTAGAATCAGAACAAATCTTTCTTATAATTCATTTTTTTTGCCACAGATAAGCCATAAAACAAAGACAGAGGTGGAGGTTTAGTTTTTCTGCTCGTTTTAAATAGCAGATGTAGAACAGGTTCTTCTATTTTATAGCTTGAAGCTGAACTGTCAACATAAAAGACGTACGGACTTAATACCTGAGAGCAGGGCAGAAGAATGACTTCCCACTTTTTGTTTAGAACAGATTAAATACTGCACAATATAGTTCATTACCATGTAGTGTAAATTTATTGAAAAGGCAGTTTTTGCTAAAGCATGAAATATTTTGTCTTGTTATTACCTAGTTTACTGAAAGGCACAAATTTCAGCTGAGAATGAAAAAGCTTTTCAGTTACAACCTGCCTGTTCATGTTGGGACAAATTTTATACCTGACGAAAAATATAAAGCTTGAAACAATATTCCTGCTTTTTGCTTGTGTGAATGAATGTGCTTGACTCCACATCTCACTTGGTGTCATGTAGCTGCAGTCAGTATACATTTATGGGTTTATTAAATCTGTACTTCATGAGGGAAAAACCCAGAAGTCATTATAATATTCAAATTAAAATAACCAAAAATGATAAACATTCAGGTTTTGTTCAGATTTGGAAATTAATTCTACGGTTTATTTTCAGTTCTGGATATTTTCTTTTCAATGAAAAATTAAAATTGTGGTGACTTTAGAAAACCATATGCCAGCTCTGTAAATAGTACTGATAGAACATTACACATTTTTCAGGAAGAACAGAAGAGAAATGTGGGCAGATAATCAGAAAATTAAAATGAGAAATAAAAGACTGGAGAATAATAAAAAAAAATAAAATAAATGCACTTATTAAATAACGTATTTCTTTTAACATACTTGGCAATAGTTTATATTTCATTAAAGCATACACACTTTTCAGAAGGTGTTTGTCTTGTTCATCACCACAGATCTACAATATATTCCTAAAAGGAGATCCTCTAGATATGCATAGGATAAAATGCTCGACTGTGTTCATTTCAGCTCACCTTCTTTTGACTAAAACTTTGGACATGTGGAACAACTTCAGCTAAGCCTTAGCCAGAGTCCAGTTTTGGACATCTTTTGGAATTCACCACATTTCATTTTTCCCAAAGAAGAATTTATTCTTTACTTAAGATTATGGAAGTGATTACAGCTGTGTAATTTTGTTGTATATTTATGACAGAACCAATGCTAGTAAAACAATCTTCAAGTTAAAATTTGGTGAAATTAATTCTGGTGTAGAGATTATTAAAAAAATGACATTTTATTCTCCAGTTTTGTTTAATATCAGTTGGGGAAAAAAAAAAAAAGCATCACTCAAACAAAGCCATACATAACACAGCTGAGCTTAACCAATACCAACAACATTTAAATAAATGAAAAGTTAAGCATGAAGGGATTTATGACTTTGTGAGGAAAAGTAAATGTTTTATAGAGTGGACTATAAGATTTTTGTGATCACAGATTCTTTTTTGATTTTATTTTTGTTTTAATAGGGTTTTGCCTTCAGGCAAAGCACTTATATACCAAACATTCCCTTTACTGCATGATCGCCAACACATATTATGTACATACTCATACATTTTTGCTTATGCATTGAATTCTTTATAATGACCTATTGATAAATGTTCGATTTTAAAGGATTTTGTTTTCTACTCATGTAGAAAATGACCTGCTTAAGCTTGCTAGGTTTAAGTATTTCTGACCTGAAAATTTATATTAATAAATTTCCCTTCCTTGTGTGAACTGATCTTGGATGCTCCTTAGTTAAAATTGCATTCAAATAATTGATATTTATTGTTGGCTAGAGTTCTATAACATAGTTCATGCTGAAGAATGGAAAGCCTAAATTTGCTGTTCTGGTGTACAGAAAACATTTTTGGCAGAAGTATTACTTCAGCTTATGGCTTTTTCTCCCACTTAATATTTATGCTTTGGTCTGATAGAAATAAGTTGGTCTCTTGTGGTTAATTTTCGTCCTGAAATCTCTTGAAATTTCTTTCTTGTTTTTTGCTCCAAGTGTGATTACAGAAGCTAACCTGCTTGATTTTTTAAAGTATCACTAGGAGATCTTTTTTTTCTTACAGAAGGGATAGGAGTTTCTAAGCAAGTTAAATTAGTTCTTTCTTGACTTGTGTCAGATGATATGATTTTCATTAATCATGTGTGAATGTGTTGTTATGTGATGTAACATAGCTGGGCAGAACAAGCTGGAGCGTGTCTTCCAGGAAATTTCAAAACAGCTTTCTTGAAAACTGCTGTGAAAAAAAATAGCACATTTTTGTAGCAAGAGTGATTAATCAAAATAGGACTTTCCCTAACACAGAAACAAAAAGAAATCTATAAGATGTCACTTCTGCAGCTCTGCTCATAATCACTGACAAAATTCTTTGCAAATTGTCTCATTACAGAAGACTGTATTTAGGGTAGGGAACTAAGTATTTTCAAGTACTTCTGCCAAAAGATGGTAACCTACATCTATATTTAGACATTTGGAGTGCAATTTTGATCCATATTCATACACCTAATTAGCAAAGGGAATCAGATGAACTGTAAATATCTACATTAACATACACACGATGTTGACTCTCTTAAGTAGGACTCCATATGCTATAATGGGAAGTTAGACACCTCTCTCACACATGGACACCTTCCTTGGAGGCATGCAAGAACCAGAACCTGCTGCTATGTTCCTCTTACATTCTTTGGTGAGTTGTAAATGTGTGTACCTGTGAACAGCACAGAGCAGTACTGCACATCGAGTGGAAGTGTTTGAGTTAGTTCAGTGTCAGAGTCAACCTGGACATAATAGTGATTTTTTTCAGGATAATCTGATAATTAGTGAATTTCTTCAGGATAATCAGGATAATCTGCTTCTCTATGAGCAGTCATTTAAACATATTCTACATTGATTTGCTCAGCAAGCAATATTTGAAAACTTGGCCAATAGGTAGTTTATGGTAGCATTAATGGTCTTCTAACTCCATTCCAGATACTCAAGAAAAAAAAAATCCTATGTAGGGAGATCAGTCTTTCAATAACAATTATGGAAAGAATAATTTGAGTTTTTTAGGTACATTTTCAGGTTTTTTAGTAATAAATCCATGAAATTACATTCTCTGTCTGCGCATTTCCCTGATTATCCATAACTTCTGAATCAGTTAGGACGCAGGACTCAAAAGTAAGTTTCCACAAATTTTGTGGATATAGACAGCTGTAATGGACTATATAGATGTTCAATACAAGTGAAAACCTGATGTTACAGATTATTAGACACTGCAGCCTCTTCACTGAAGAGAATTGTTAAAAATGCCTTAGTCACTTAGAAAGCTTAAAGCAGACTGTGCCTTCCAAGACATGTTAGTCAATAACAATGTAAAAATTTTCAGAAAAGAACCTTTAGTTAGTTCCATTGCTCATGGTATTATGTGTTATTGTAACCATGTTATCTGTGCAGACAATACAACAGGAACAGGTCCAGTGAACAGAACCAAGCACAGGGAGACTAAATCCCCTGGAGTAGCTCAAGGAGAACAAAACTGTCATGAATAGGAATATTAGTGGAATAAAGATCATAGCATCAAGGAATCATGGAATAGCTTGGGTTGGAAGGGGCCTTAAAGATCCATCTACTTCCAACCCCTCTGCCATGGAGAGGGACCCTTTTCACTACACCAGGTTTCTCAGAGCCCCATCCATCCTGACAAAAATATGAAAGATTTGGAAAAAGTTTTATTTTCCTTTGGTGGCAGATGGAAAGTCAAAAGATGTGGGCCACTGGGATTAGCTCAGTTGGTTAGAGCATAGTGCTAATAATGTCAGGGGTTTTGGTTCAATCCCTCTATGGGCCATTCACTTTACAGTTGGACTCACTGATCCTTGTGGGTCCTTTCCAACTCAGAATATTCAGTGAAATATGTAATTGTCAGTGAAATGACACTCCAAAAATCAGGGACAAGCAAACTGACTTCTGAGGCTCTTGGAGGGCTGGAAAGGCTTTTGATTTGCATATACTGAAAGAATATACGTGAATTGAATGCAGGGGGCTGTTGTCTCTTTCTTTCCCTTCTCAGAAAACCCCAAAATTTCTATTTAAAGGAATAAATTAGAGACAACTAATAGCACTTCAGCTTCTCCTGATCTGCCCCAGGTCCACTCTATTGAAGGATGGATTCTGCATGCCTCTAGAAGGTCTCCATAAGACAGGGACAATGCGAACAACACAGCATGTGTTGAGAATGCTACAGCTTTTTGCAGAAGAGATAAAATGTTGGTTCTTGGTATAATTATTAATTACTCACAATTCTCAGCAGTTGTATTTATGGGACAGGATATACTTCTATCATAGAATAAAATTACAGCATATGTCCTTTATGCTGCCTTATAGCATCTTATTAAATTATCCTCTATTTGTGATCCTTTACCTGCTTTTTCTCAAATATATCTAAAGCTGCTTTGTAAGAGAATGCATTATAACAGATGTCCTTGCACTCTGAAATGAATGCATTATGGATAAAGGATTGTATTCACACTTCTTACAATCACCTCTTTTCACATCTTCATGCAGTGAACACTTCCAGGTTGTTGTCACTGCACTTGATTGCAAGCAAAGTTAGTCTTATCTTTTGTTCTGTCATGCAAGTCTTGTGAGCTTTACTGTCCTACTTTCAATTTTAACATTGCTTTTTTTCTACTTTTATATGTTTTTTTATAAGCGCTAATAAGGTAATTAAGTACTTCTCATAAATTTGTAGACAAGTATATGACAATATAGGTATTATAGAAACAGCTTTGTCTCTCTAATATAGATTCAAGAGTATCCTTGTGAATATTACTGTTTGTCTGTGAAGGTGATCTCTTGCAAAATGTCAGTGGGATACCACAGATTGGCTTTGTCCTGTAACTTTTTCAGACTCACACACTCCCAATTCTCTAGTCTCTTTTGCCAGGATCTGTTCTACAATTCCACACCAATACATACATCAGTGTGAAATAAGTAAAAAATGAAAATAAATTGTCAGATAATTATCCTTCAAAATGTTGGGCAAGGTTGAATTTTCACAGATGAAATTACTGTCTAGGTTAATAGCAGCTTTTTTGTCACTGTTACATGCCTGAGTTCATGCAGATTATGCATCATCTTTGATTTTAATCATGTGTGGTCACACTGAAAATGAGGGAAGTTGTATATTCTTTCTGAAAGTCTTTAAAAAAAGAAAGATTAAAATTTATGTTGTTAACAGTGGAGCAACAAATTTGACAGAACTTACCCTAATGAGCATCCAGCACACCTGAAGACATTGAAAGGAGACACACCACAGACGTTTTAAAATAATTTTGTCTTTTTTTCTGTGCCAAATACTTGATGTTTCCTACAATTTTGGTGGGTAGAGAGAGGCTTTAGACAGGCAAAATAAAGCTTAAATTCAGGTATGTTTTAGAACCCAGGCTGTTTCTACATTTTAAGATAATCACATAGCATGAGTTAAGGATTTTATCTATATTACAAATCTGTTCTCAGAAGGCTTTACATTCCCCATTGCAGCCTTTGATAATTCAATTAGTCTCTCAAAAAGTTGGGAGTAGCTGATAAATTCACTTTAATGTTAAATCAAGTACCCCAGCAGGTTTCTCTTAATATCATTGCTTCTCAGGGAGCTTAACTCTAGACCTCCCAAATGCAACTTTCTGCAAGAAATATGTGGGCCTTTGGAGCAGTTTCAAAGAACTGTCTCTACCACCATAGTTTCTCACCATTAATAAAGTTTCTTCAGATCATGGCAGAGATCTCATTCACTCAGATGGTTGTCCATCTAGTTTAATTTATTTTAATTGGCAGCCTTAGGTCCCTCAAGGAACAGATTCCTTGAATATGATGAATTATCCCACGAACAGATAGTGGCATTGCACAAGTTGAATTTAACCCTTCCCTTTAAACACTGTCTTTTGGGATTCCCAAATCCTATTGGCAGACACTGATTGCTGAATAATAAGTAGGAGGGGATTAGCTAGATCTGCATTGACTGTGTCTTTGGAGAATGCTGACAATAAAGCCAGTTCTGTTTGCCTACTTCTAGGAATTGAACAAAGAATATGTTATATGCAAGAGATGAACAACAAGATTTAGTGTGGTAAATAGATGCATGTCCCTGCAGAAATCAGATAGCAAAGCTGAGGAAAAAAACCTAACAAGAAAATGCTGCTTTACTACTCAGAAACAGTTGGCCTCAAATGGCATATTGTCATTGACCTTCTGTACTGGATTACAGTTTTGCTAGAAGGAAGACTTGAATTTTGGATGTATTCATCCATGTCATCAAGATGCATGTTGTCATCATAGTTAGAGCAGGCTAACTGGGGCACTGAAAGCTTACAGAAAATGCTGTATTTTCCTCTCCAAAGTCAGAAAATAAAAGGTGACTGAAATAAACATATCCCTCTCTGTGTGAAATGTTTTATCCTGTATTTTTACTCCTCTTTGATTTCCTCTTTGAAATTTAATAGGCAACTATATTCCAGATGCTTGCTGATTGTTTTATAAAACAGATTCTCACAGTAACCAAAATAAATATATTACTTTAGATATGATTTTTTGAAAGAAAGATTGCAAACAAATTAATTTCTAATGAATTAGTCATAGGAGACTTTAGGGAAGATGGTTTACATAAACATTTAGATTTAATATATTATTTCTTCTCTTTTGTTTTTTGTCTTGAAAATCAGACTTATGTAAGGACTTCTTTTTATTCAGAGTGATTAGCCTAATAAAGAATTGCCCTTTATTGTCCCATACTAGTTTTAATTTTTTTTAAAATATATTATTACTTTCTTTTCAATATCTCTTAGCTACCAAAAAAGCATGGTCTAAACCTGAAAATATCTACCCTGAGTTATTGTATCCCAATATATCTCATGAATATTAGCCTTACTAATCTTTTGCAGTCCAGTAATGGTACTGAAAAACTTCTTAAAGTATAGGTGCAATGAACTGCAAATGAACTCATTGAAGACAGTTTGTAACATCAAGCTGGAATTGAATTTATTTTTGTATCATGTAGACTAATAGGCTACAGTGGCTAAACATGGCTGTGGTAAAATATCACAAGATCATTTAATAATGCAGATCCACTCATAGGATTACTATAATTAGTTTTCCACTTCATTATCTTTAAAGAAAAATTAACTACTAAATGTGTCAGCTTTTCAGAGGGCTGTGACTGATATTTTATGAACAAAGTTGTTGACAGTTGTTTATCATCATAGTCTGACTCTCTGAGAAATACCAATTTAATGTTTTTGAATCGAAAAACACATGCCAAATTTTAACAGATAATTTATTTAAAGAAGGAATATTTGGGCTGATTTTGAAAGCAACAGAATTAATGAATGAAAAAGCTCAGTCCTACTCAGCCTTTGAAATAAGAATTTTGAGATCAAAATTGTTTCTCAGAATGGAATCAGTGACTGGTGGTAATTCCAAATATGATGTTCTTTATCAATAAATTTGCAACGTGTCCAGTACTCTGCTATGTTTAGGATACAGCTGCATCTGTGAGCCAGCAGAGCCTGGGCTGCAAAAGCAAGGTATGGCTGGACAGAAGAGTTGGCAAGACCATTGGCTCTCATCTATCGCTGCCCCCAGATTCCTATAGGAGACAAGATACCGTCTGGTCAAGTTGACAACGTGCCAACTTGCTCTGGAGGCGAAGTATAGTTGATCAGCTGATCTGGATTTCCCTTGTTAAATTTCTGGAATAAAAACAAAATAAAATGCCACTTCACATCATGTCAAACATCTTGCTTTGGTAATGGTAGAAGCTTCTATACATCAGCAAAACCACTTACTGCTACGCTTCTGACATGAACCTGCAGCTGCAGGTTGGGTCTGGATCAGCTAGAGTTTTCCTCAATGAGGAGCATCAGATCCCAATATGTTCCTTCAGGCATTCAAAATGCAGCTCTTTGTCACAAGTCTTAATTCTGTAAAACAAGGTAGTAACTTGATATAAGCATGATAGCACAGTATTAGGGAAGAAGGACATTTGTTTGCTTTTTCCTGAAAATAGCTCAGTGGAAAAATACTATGAAACTTATATGACTAGATATTGAATGAATATTCTGTGGATATTCCAGAAACTATATGTGCATGTAATCACTTAGTTATTAGTTTGCAAAGGGACTATTTTCCTAATAGTAGGAGGACAGTGTGCATTAGGGCCACATAATGGAAAAAGGGACTCCTGGTGCCAAGTGACACACTTCAATCCCACCTACAGTAGTTTAGGGAATATTGGGCTCTTAGACTCAAAGCAGACAATTTTCTGAGTACTGAAAGCTTAAGACAGCTAATAGGAAAAGGCACACCAATTGACATATATCCCTAACACAGAGGTATACAACTTCAGGACATGAACTCCAGGCATGTGAAGATAGGTAGACCTACCTGTGAAGTGTTTTAGGCCTTGAGCCTTTCACTGACATTAGGAATGACTCTCTGAATTCATTCCTCTCCATTGCCTCTAGGACTGATATAAAAATTCTACCCTAATTTTAATTGTCAAAAATTAGATTATGTGACTTTCAGTCTTTGTTGAATGAAATTATTCTGTTCTATAGCTGCTGTTAGATATCTGATGAAACTTAAATTCAGCATCTGAATCTGCATCCTGTGGGTTTTTATTCAGTCCCTTGACTGACAAGAATTCTCCCTTAAACAGGAGATTAAATGGAAGCTCTCTGGTTTGCTTCCTTGTTGCATGATAATAAAGCTTTAACAGGAGAGGTGAAAAACCTATGGCCTGTCTTCCTGCTCCCTAGGATTTAATGCACATGGTAAGAGGAAGTCAGGCTCTTCAGAAGATCTCAGCTGTAGGAATAGCTTTACTCTGAATCCTAAATAGACTTGGGCAGGTACAGTTGCATTAGGAAAGTCTATGCTTTATAGTCTTGCTCAAAAAATAAATCTTAGTAGAACACCTTGAGAATATTTCATCTTTGCTCTCATGAATAATGTCAGATGTCAAACCAGCAACTTTTTTTTTTCTGTTATTTTACAGGAAGAACTAATTTCTGTGTGTTTTCTCAATTAAAAGCTTTTTTTTTTTTACTGTACTGGGGGATTTTGATATGAACGTTGACACAAAAGTTTAAGTAACTTCAAAAGGCCTTCAATTTAGTATTAGTTCTATGCAGCAACCTCCATCTTTCAGAGTATTGCTGTTCTGCATGATCTGTCTAACCAAAGAACAAGATTTTCTATGCTCTTTGATCTTTTAAAAATATATTGAAATCTGAAATCAAGTGCTTTGCCTGAGTCTTGACTTTGGTGGAAACAGTGAGTTGAATAATGTACCAGCATGTAGAGTCCTCCTAATAACACCTTAAAAAAAAAGAAATTACCTATCTTCAGAATCAGTCCAGCTAATGTCTAGCAAATTATTAAAATAGCTGAAGTCTGATGTGGATAAAAGAGGGGTCATCAACAATCAAGAAAGGAAAAAAATAAAAGGAAAATAAATGGAATAAGAAGAATTCCAGCTAAAATAACCCTGTTTGATTAAAAGACTGTACAAAGCGCAAATGTCATGCTAAGAGAAGAACATAATCTCTATCTAAAGTTACTCAGAAGGCAGAGCTAAAATATTTTTTATTATAGCCATAGTACAGAACTCATTGCATATCTTGCCAATAATGCAGAAATAATGCTACCAAAAAAATTTACATAATTCCTTTAATTTATTTCTTTCACATTAACTATGTAGGTTAGACGGTTTTTACATAGTAATACTAGGTACAATTAAGTCTGTTTAACACAGAGACAGATGCCAGATGTATGCATGTTACAGTTACAGAGGAAGCATATGCACAGTATCAGCTCTACAAATAGTCAGGCTCCCTAGGCACTCAACAGTTTTGAAGCTAAGGGAGGGAAGGTTTTTATGTTATAACATTTTCCCTTGGTGGTAGCAAATTAGCTGCCTTGTATCCATCTTCAGCTGGAGCTGCAAAGAGTCACTTGAGAGCTTACAAATAAGTTTAGAGTTCTGTTAGACTGTTTCTTAGGTACCTGAGAAGCAGTATACATACCACTGAGCACAGGCATGTGTGTAACAAGTGGACACAAAACAACAAAAAAAATTTGATTTTTTTCCCCATAAGTAAATTTTTTCTTACCTTAATTCTTTACAGAATTTGTTCAAGGTCAGGCTGAGCCTTTCTTTTAAATATGGTGCTTTATTTTTGTCTCCTTGGGAATTAAAACAATTCTTCTTCTTAAAGAAAAACAAAGTAAAGCTACATTTTTATCAGGAAACCCAGAGGCTGTTTTTCAAGAACCATGTAGTAGATATTGGGGCTCAGATTCCTCTTCTTTCCATTTTCTGTGATACTCAGAATTCAAGCTAACAATAACTCTACAGGTCATTTGCCTTTTTATTTCCAGTAGAATAAGCCTGGGAGGAGGGGGACCCGTTAAAAACAAGTCATGGTGAAAAGCACACACAAAACTCTAAATCAAGTAAATATTACAGAGATAAGTTCCAGTAAATGAAAAGTTTGCTTTAAATACCCTGAGAAAGTTGACAATGATCCACATCTAGGATAGGTTTCACTGCATTTTATAGCATGTCTTCCCCCTTTCTAGCGGTGTAGTATCTTCCTCAACTCTACAGAGTAAAGACTTTTTTAAAGGATGTCAATAGATTGATACTAACTGGCATATTCTGAATCCTTCCACAGCTTTAAATTTAGCAGCTGCATCTTTTACTTGTTTTACCAGAACAGTGGTACCAGAACTTACCTAATGCCTCACTGCTGATTTCTTTTGCAGGATGTTCAGATAAGAAAGCTGAGGGCACAGCTAACAAAAATCACCCTGACTGCATCTTACTCAGTGGTGATGTTTGCAATTAGCTTTTAAGTCTATCTCCAAGACTAAATACACTTTTCATAAGAAAATGGCTCAGACTAGAGGTTGCTAGACATCAGAAAAATAGCTTCTAATAGTTGGGCTTAAAAAGTGAAGATATTAGTGAAAACAATGAACACATAATGACAACATCTTCTGAAATAGTTCCCAAACTGACAATTTTTCTTAAAGATGTCTTTTGTCACATCAAAGGATTCTGACATCAGTTCAGAAGTTGAAGATATAATAAATGAAAAGATGACAAGTAAAAAGGTGACTCTCAGTTGACCAGCTGAACTGCTGCACATAAAAGTAACTAGTAGGAGAGATTTTTCAATATTAGTGGTGTTAATATCTATAAGCTCCTCAATCCCTGAAATATAAGGAAGTGATCTGTAACTTAGAGTTCTTGATGAAGGATCTGGGAAAACGAAGATATGAATATTCTGAAGACATCTTCAGTAAGTGTCTTTCAGCAATTAATTCACTGTTCATGGAGAATCTGAAAATGCGGTGTTGAATCTGTTTACATGTATAATTCTCTTTGCCAAACTAGTTATATTTAGAGAGTCAGATTTGAAAAAGGCATCCTTAATTATCATTTCTGATTGATCTAATTGGAACACTATACAGGCAGAAAGTTAAGGAGGATAGCATTATGAAACTTAAATTGCTAAGAGAATGTGGGTTCTTCATAAATTGGCACAAGGGTAATCCCATTTTGCAAATCTGTTTCGAAGGTGGTCATAAAATATAAGCAAACTCCTAAACAATAGTCTAAGGGACCATCTAATCATACAATAATGCATATGTTATTTAGCATGTGGAAGACTCTGTATGAAACTCTTAAATTGCTTTTTAAAATAAGAAGATATTTCTGCATCTGTATGTCCAAGTGAGAGTTCCTTAAGATATCTGGACAATCTAAAGTTTTTTTTGATAGCAGGATCATGAAAAGTATTCTTCCTCCTGTTCTGTCAGATGCATGGAACATTCCATGAAGTCCAAAGTATATGACCTGCTTACAACATCAACTTTTTGTGGCAGAGAATGATACCCAGTAGGCTTTTCCATCTCTCAATATAAAACAGACATGGTCTCATTATGGCTGTTAAAGGAGATTTTGAATGTAAATCCAGGCATACTGGCAGGAATGTGGAGGAAAAGACTCTCTTTCACCAAAGTGGTCAGATTTTGAATGGTTCAGCATCTATATATTCTTTGTAATTATTTTTAATAGACTTTGCAAAGGAAAACACATAGCATTTGAAGAGCTTTACTGCACTGATTCTGTTTTGGACAAAATTAGGCTCCTACATAGAAGCTGACAAACTTCTATTCAACAAAGCCTACCTATAGTCAGGATGCAAACAGAGCCATCAAAAGGACATAGAAAAAGATTCCTTCAGAAGCCTGCCATGTCTCTCTCCTCAGTGGCACCCTCCTCAGTCAATATATGTAAACAAGTTGTCATATCCAAATTTGAGTCAAGCTTGCAAAGCAAAAAGCTTGGTGACTTCTAATTAAAGATTTGTATACTGAGATAATTGGCAACCGGTGAGGAAGGTTCAGTGGTGTAACATATAGCTCATCACTGATGGCTTGATAGTGTGACAGATGGGGAGAGCTCCTTAAAATCATGGTATTATTTATATTGGTATTTTCAGGAAAGGTCAACAGCCTGATTATATTTTCATTAATGTTGTCTTTCCTTCCCACTCGCTGCTTTTGTTTGTCATAATCACTTGTTACCTTTTGTCTCTAACTATACAATCTGTTAATATTTGTATAGGATGGCTCGTAACGGTCCTGGTTAATGACTAGATTCCTAAACATTGCCACTGTACAATATACAGCATTTACTAAATACTGCAAATTAGATATGGAAATCATTGATACTATAATTATGACTAGCTCACAATAAAGTCAGTGAAAAGAATGTGAATATCATGCAAATTGTGCAAATGATTACACAAATTTAGTTAGGTTTCAGATTTAAGAGTTATTGCATTTTTAGATTCTAGTCCCATTGTAAAATCTGTGGCACTGCCTTGATCAAGAGTGAGACAATGTGCTATATTAAAAATGTGCTTTCTACCAAATCCACAAGCCTGTTATTTTCTGTTAATTACTGCAATTGAGTTTTTCTTCTTTCTCAGGAAACAGCTTTGGGGCTCTACAAAAAAGATTTGCAGTTTAAAACTATGAATTTCTCATATTACTCAAGTTTCCCTTCTCAGCTAAGTGCAGGGCTGGCACAGCTAGCCTTTGTATGTTTGATCCCTGCAGCCCTCAGTTAGGAAGACTTTTTTATGTGAGATGGGGAAGATACCAAAATTACTGTTTCATGACTGAATTACAGTCTTTCCATTGCAAATTAGCGTCAGAGCCAGTCAACTTACAGGGAAACACTGGCAATCAAGACTGGGCGTCTGTGCTCCTCTTTCTCCTCTGATAGGAAGAAATGAGACACACTTTTCTCTGGTCAGGCATTTTCAGTTCACTGCCAACTATAAACTTGTGTGTTCATACCATTGAGAAAAATAGTGAAAAATTTCAAGGGCCATGAGCTGTGTTTGGGCCACAGATAGAAGCTGTTTTTCTGTTGTGGAAGTTTTGACATTGTTGTGAATTTTAGAAGCAGAGCCTATCCCTGTCTGTGACTCACAGGTCTGATTTGCCTGCAGAACAGCAAGGCAGAGGCCAAAGACCCATTGTTGGGATCTGTGGACCAGCCCGCTGTGAGGATGGAAAATTTTCAGGTAACACAAATATTTTTCTTTCTTTTACACTGTCTTTAAATAAAAATATGTGATTGTCATTAAATGTAAGCATGAAATTAAAGCATACTTCAGTAAGAAATGTATTAAATTTTCCATAGTGCTCCATGTAACCCTGAAATATTCCTCCAATATCTATTGTTTGGGAAAAATTTGAACTAGAATTAAATCCATAGACCATCATTTTTTTTTATGGCTCTTGAAGTGTTTTACAGTATAAAACATGTATTGTCTTTATCCTGTGTCCAGAAAATGAGCAAAGAAAAACAACAAAGCAAAACCCCAACAACCAACAGTGGGAAACTGTATAAGGATTATAGCCCTCAGAAGCTTGTATTTATAATATCAGGAAAAGACCATGAGATTCAAGAGGTGTAAAAAGGTGGCAGTCCACTCACATTTTACTGCCAGTCATTTTGCTAATCTGAGCTACATAATTGCTTTGCCTGACTGCAAGGAGCCTTTAAACAGACAAGCCAATATAAATACTCAGATAGGAGACAGCTCTGTTTAATAACAGCAAGAGAAGTATAGAAGTATTTGTTTACCTCTGCTCATTTATGTCAAAATCAATTGTAATTAAACAGAAATCCAACCGCAGAAGTAGTGCTTTAGCTGATTGTTCTCAATAGAAATGTCATATAGACCCAGTGTTTAGGACATGCCAAGGCACACATTATTTTTCTACCGTAATAGATATCTACTTATAGTCATTTCAGTTCTTTAGTAAAGGCAATTGCCTGTCTCAAATTTAAAAACAAAAAAAACCAAAAAAAACCTAAGCCACCATTTCACGTAAATTCTGTGAGGTTTTCTGGTCATATTTTAGGAATTACGAAAGTTCTGAAAAGCAGAGTTAATTACATTCTCTGTTAGGTATTATGTGGCATTTATTGTCCATCTGCTTACACATATGCACAGAAAATACAGATCTTTCATATCTATTTAAGGTATTAAAAATATAAAGCATAACATTATTTTATGAGTCTAAAGCAAGTACTGGTGTTGGTTTGGGTTTTTTTTAACATAAAATCATAGAACGGCTTGGGTTGGAAGGCATCTTAAAGATCATTTAGTCCCAATCCCCTGTCATGGTCAGGGACACCTTCCACTAAACCAGGTTGCTCAAAGCCCCATCCAGCCTGGCCATGGACGTTTCCAGGAATGGGGCATCCACATCTCTGAGCAACCTGTTTCTGTGCCTCATCACCCTCACAGTCAAGAATATGATGTTTGTGCTTAGACCAGAAAAAAGCTACAGAAAATTTTCACCTGGTTTCATTACTGAGCGAATTCTAAATGGAAATATTTTCAGTAATGAACACAAATTCATAACATCAAGGGTTAAAGGAATCAATCTCCTAGACAAGTCAATATGAACTCTCTGTATGCATTCATAGGCAGATCTTTTTCTTTGTAATTTGAAAAAAAGGGTCATCAAAGATGTGTTTTACTATTCACTGTGTAATGCAATGAAGAGTAGAGCATTTCAAGAGTGAAGGTATTGTGAAACTGAATGCTTTCAAAAGGAAGGTGCATACATTTTGAAATGGGTATTCCAGTGTATTTTTTGTTTGGACCTGTTGATAGTCATTCCAGCTTACTAAGTAAACCAATGAAGCATCCCTGAAAATTAATGCTTATATTTTAGCTTCCATATTTATTGAAAGGAAGAAAAAGAATAAAAGGCATTTAGAAGGTGTTTATGCAAAAGTGAAAACTAGACTACCCATTGAAAGAGAAAAAAAGACGTAAATAAGATACCTGAATGATAGGCTTTTCTAGGACAATGAAAAATAAAAAAAGCTACTGACATTTAAAAATATTTCATGTTACTCATGCACTTGTCGAGCCATATACTTATTCAGTCTTTATTGATGAAGAAATGGCAATAAAAACTACAATTTTTAATATTTTGTGAGTAAAAAGTTCTTAGAAAAGAATGCACTTGAATGACTATTTACTGATTAAAATTATAATGATCTGAACTCCGTCTGCCTTGTTTAACTTCAAATACAATTTTATAAAATAATTTACAGGTTTCATGAGTAATAGGATGGCATAGATCTTGCTATAGGTCTAAGGCTATGCCTAGGTATATATCCAGGATTCTGTATAGGAGAAATCAGACTTCAAAGATATGTAGATACATTTTTTTACATAAATATATATAAAAGCATGTGCATATACATGTATATATAGTTGGATTTCCCACATACAGGAGTCTAGACATTTGCTATTAAATTATATGGAGCACTTTGATACAGACTATAGTGTTCTTCATCTTGCAGGCATAGTACATAAAATATTTCTTGAAAATATTTGCATGCTGATGTTTACATTTGTTTTTCTCCTTTGTGTGTATGTGTAATTTAAATAATCAGGGTCCAGTTAGATTGCAGAAAATACTATATTTATTGACTTGATTTGGCCACCCTGAGTCACTGTTTAAAAAAATAATAATTCTTGAGCTTCTTCTTTGTTATCTTTATGCAAATTTCATATAATTAGTGAGTCATAATAAGGTATCTCTGTTTTGTTTTAGCCATTGAAAGAAGCCGACTATCTAAAGCATTAATTAACTTTATACTGCAATATATTTAGGGTGAAATTAGTACCCATAATTAATTCTGTTCGCAATATTTATAAGGAAAGTGTAGAAAATTGTAGATATCACAATTAAAGTATATTTTTCTTTTAGCTGGCTATGAAGGCAGATGTTAGATATAGCTCCTGTGGTAATAGAATAAAATATTCGATATATGTCTTATGTTACACCAAAATACATACCTTGCATTGCATCTTATATGTTGCCAGTATAACTTTCATCTTACACCATCTCTAAATTTCTCCAGAATACATTTCCTATCTAGGTGACTGTTGTTTACAGATAGCTTGTTTCCTTTTCTTTCTACGGCTAATAATTTAGCAGTTCTATTTCTGTGTATGTTCTCCCCTAAGTGCATGAAGCACTTCTGACTGTTTACCCTTAAAGCTCCAGAGAGTTAGGAAAACCTCTAGACTGCTTCTGTTTATTGTACACACATGCACTGTTAAGGGTTTATTTTCAACAGGAGGGAGACAAGCACAGAGATAAAGACCGATGGTGCATATCACTCTACCAGCACATCTTGCTATACAGCACAGCATATGACCTATTTTACATATATATATTTATATATTTACCTTTACATTGATTCTGTTTTCTCATACATACTAATTTGGCCCTTGGTAGTGATAGTTCACTTTGTGTTTGTAGTTTCTGCTACTAGTGCAAAAGTCCCTGTTCGATTTTCTTCATTGTGTGCTAACTGTAGCAGTCAAAATTGCAGGCTAATGGTGAGACAAGCAGCTTATAACGTATGATAATCAATAGTCAAAATCTGTTTCCTATGCTGTGACAGAGTGAAGTGAAAAGACACAGATTTTCAGGGCTAGAGCACCAAAGCTCATGCAATGAAGGTGGGTTTCGAGTCAAGGTCATTCAGTACTTTTTGTTCTTCCTTTTTGGCTTCATATTTAATTCAGTCACCTCTATGATGTGCAGGGAGCAGAAATGGAAAGTTAGTCAATACAGTGAATAGGAATGCAAGTATAAAAATTGTTTTAACAAATACAGGAAATGACAAGGGGAAAGAAGATATGGCATGCAATATATACATAACATATATATGCTTTATGATATATATCTCTTAGAGATTGCCAGCAAATTTTGTGGTTTTCTTGGCAGTAATGAATAATGCAAACACTGCAAGGCCTCTTCTCATATCAGTGTATGTGTATGCATGTGTATGAGAATTAAAACTATAAATCTTCAAACATAACTTGGTTGCACCAAATTAACTCAATGAATGCTGAAAATCGCAAAGCATAGTTTTTGGCACAGTGATGAATACCTAGTATAGTCAACTTATTTCCAGTGACTGAGAACTTCTCTGATCTTTATCTTTTATCTTGAGTTTCTTCATTTCAATCTCAGTTTAGGAAATTTTTTTAGAAAGAAATACAGTTCAGCCGAGTTTTAGAAAAAGAGTCAGTGTCAAAATGGAATTTCCCAGTTCTATATTTCATATATAGGCACATATAGACAACATATACATATGTTGTCAATGTAGATAGCAGAGAATTGCATATAGATATATATGAATATTTATTTAATGTATTTCAAGATAATATGACATAGAACTACTACCTGAAAGACAGAGTTTCCTTTCTACAGAGGCGTCTTGCTTTGATAGAACAATTGAAAAGAGAGGAGCAGAGAAAAATACTAGTCCATTGATTGTGCAGTTCTGAGCATTTTATGGTAGCTAACATGCAGCAGGGTTTTATTTTTGTCTTTTGTTACAAAGCAACAAAATTGTTTATAAATATTCATACAAACGGTAGCTAAGCTTACAACATAAAAGTTAGTTGGAAAACTGATTAGTTGTTTAGGTAAACCTTTAAAAGTGCCAGAAAACTTTTACTCAATATTGTCATGAATTCCATACAAGAGAAAAATAACTCTAGACATTGTTAGGGAAAATCCTAAAGAAAACACCTACTATTTCTCCTTACTCTGTAAGGCCACTTTTAAAGCTATAGGCTGAGTTTGCCACAAATCTACTCTGAAGTATCAGGAAGACAAGAAAAATAACAAAATTATTTAATAGCAAGCAGCTGCAAAATCTAAAGTTCTAGAATTAACATTGGAAGCGTTGGGCTTGGGGCACTTGTTTGTTTACTTCTGAGGGATTCCTGGGATAAAATGTAAACAACCCTGCCTAGTATTAACTATTGTCCATTCCACACTACAGGTCAGAATCTTCCCCTTCAGTGCTCTGGTCCCATGGTTTTTTTTTAAGTATATTGATTTGGTTTGTTTTGTAGAGTTTTATGGGTTTGGGTGGGTTTTTTTTTTTTTTTGTTTTGAGGAGGGGGTTGTTTGGTTGTTTGGGGATATTTTTTTAGAGAGAGAATGGGAGTAGCAGTTTCATTTAAGCAGCAGCAGTTTCACTTAAGCAGCAGCTGCTGTAAAAGCTCTGGAAAACTAGACACAAAAAACCTTAGTGGAGGTGAACTAATGGATGGAATAGATGTATAGCTATGTCCTTCATTCATATGGCTCCAATTTCATTAAGTGATTGCCACACATATGTTGTCTCTATGGTTATGCATACCAATGCCATCTCATTCAAGCGAAGTAAAATCAAACACAACAAACTTGAATTTCTTTCTTAAACTCTTTTCAGTTCTGTCACTGTGTTACAGTCCCAAGGTTGGGATTGTTTTACTCCTGTTTTTCATAATGATAATTTTAATTTTTATTGTATACTAAAATCAGTGTGTGGGTTAGTTTTCCTTGGAGATCATAGAATTATTGGTTGCTTTGGGTCAGAAGGGACCTTGAAAGACCTGCAATGGGCAGGAACATCTGCCACTAGATTAGGTTGCTCCAAGTCCTGTCCAACCCAACTTTGACACCTTCCAGTGATGGGGCATCCACAATTTCTTTAGCAAATCTGGTCCACTCTCTCGCTACCCTCATATCAAAGAGCTTCTACCTTACGTGCAATCTAAATCTGCTTTCTTTCAGTTTATGCAGCCCAGGACACAATTGGCTTTCTGGGCTGCAAGCACAAACTGGTGACTCCTGTTCAACCTCTCATCCATGAGTACCTCTAATCTTTCTCTGCTCTCAATCCATCCATCCCCCAGTCTGGATTGATACTGATGAATGCTCCAGCCCAGATTCAGGACTTTGTGCTTTAACTTGTTGAACTTCATAATGTTCACAAGGCCCCCACCTCTCAAGACCGTCACAGTCCCTCTGGATGGCATCCCTTCCCTCTAGCGAATCAGATGCACCACTCAGCCTGTTGTGATCGAGAGTGCACTCAATTCCACTGTCTATCCCAGGATGCAGATAATAAATAACGTTGGTCCCAATGTGGACCTTGGAGGGACATGTCTCATTACTGTTTTCCACTTGGACATTGAGCCATTGACTGCAACTCTTTGCATGTGACCATCCAGCCAGTCTATTATTGATCGACAGTCCATCATCGAATCCATCTATCTCCAATTTAGCACCAATAATATTGTGGCCATATCAATATTTGACCATATCAAAGGCCTTACAAAAGACTTTGCCTTGTCCACTGATGCAGTCACTCAATCATAGAAGGCCACTAGATTTGGCAGACTGTCCTTGGTAAAGCTGTGTTGTCTGTCTCTAATTGCCTGCCTGTCTTCCATACATTTTGATACATCTTCCAGGAAGTTCTGTTCCATGATTTTACCAGCTGAGGCTGACTCATCTCTATGAATTTTATATTTAAAATCTTTATGTCACATTCTTTTCCTCAACAATCACTTTGTTCTGCTGTCCCTGTACCTGCTTCTTTCTTGGTCTTGGTATTATTTTAGGGCTTACACCAGATTTTAAAGTTTTCAAGGAAGGCAGCATATATACAGAATGACACTTTTTCACACAGCTGTATCATTAACAAGTATCAGATCTGAACAAATTATGTCATCCCAGTTAAACTTATCCTTGTGACATAACACAATTTTACTTAAATTTAAGTCATATTTATTCATACCTTTTTAGAAATGTGAAAAACTGTTTACACTATTGGATTGCCATAGATCACCTTTGGTGTTTCTCTTGTCATGTTTCTGCAGGGCTACCGTCAGTTAATCTGGTGGTGATATAAAATTACTAGGAATTTATTTTCTAATCTAGAAAAATTATGATTGCTTAAATTCTCCCCATCTTTGGATCAACATGTTGCTTCTGCTTTTCTGAAGACTTGTTGTGCATGTCTCTGTATATATGTTTCATCCTTATATTTAAAAGTATACAAAAAAGTTTTTTCTAACTGGAATTCCAGGCATTTTTAAAATACTAAATTCCTCAAGGTAAATGAGTATTGAACCCATCTGCCATTTTGTGGAAGAAAAATGCTTAATAGCTAAAGATCAATGTATAGTTAACTGAAACTTAGAGATGATAAAAGGATTTATTCTATTTATTATTTTTCTTATCCCTGGCACTTGGTTAGAATCATAAGTACAATTATAAGATGGTAAATACCACCCCAAATGTAATCTATTAAAGGACAAGCCAAGACAAGCTAAGGTTTTTAAAGCAGAAGGTTTTCTTTGAATTGTAGAACAGGAAGTATCAACATGTGTATTCTAAAAATGTAGCAAAGGAATCTGATTTAACTATATTCTTTGAAAGAAATAAGGATATAGAAATCCCATCTGAAAACATCATCAGTTCAAATAGTGTGTCATGGTTTGTCATTCTTCCAAATTGTATGTGTTGAGTAAATCCATTTTCACTTGCAACAAAACAAAAAAGGGGAAAACTGATTACATGATCCATACTCATGTCTAATAAAATTGCAATATGCACTTTTTGACAAGCTTATTTTTAATGCATACTGATGGAAGATTCTAGTTCTCTGTTCTCAGCATGAAAAGTAGTCTTTTTAAGAGAACCTTTTTATTTTGTGACTGTCACACAACATAACAATTATAAACAAAATGGAGGTGACAAAAAAGAAAAAACAGCTTGCTGATTTTTATGAAGCATTTATATTTCCAGAAAGGCAGTCACCGCTCAGTTATTTGATTTGAAAAATTAATCCTTATAATTCCTTTTGAGTTCCCTAAGTACTGTTCACTCTTTTCTAGTATGAATTTTACAGAACAAAGCCTAACAGATTTCTACAGCAGATTAGTTTACAGATGAAGCTCAGTTCCACTGACAATGATTCTCTAATGACCCCTTTATACTTCCATTGGGCTGTGTGAATGCTTTAATATGTAGAGAACAGAGTTAAATAAGTCTATTGTCTCAACTAACAGGTTTATGCAAACCTTCTGAAATATTTTAATTATAGCTTCTTGTCTTTCTACATAATTAAGAAACCAGATGTCAAGTAAGCCCATCACGTGTTGATCATAGCCTATCCATTAGTTTAAATAAATCCACTTATAATCAGAGTTTTTTCTCTTTCTCCTTTGTTTTTCAGAGCAAGAAGAATGTGTTAACTGCACAGATGAATGCAGAGTGCTTGGTCATTCTGACAGGTGTTGGATGCCACAGTTCCCTGCAGCCAGTCAGGCTGAGAATGCAGATTATCGCACAAATCTCTTTGTACCCACAGTTGAAACTAATGTTGAGACTGAGACATACGAAACTGTGAATCCCACTGGGAAAAAGACTTTTTGTACATTTGGGAAAGACAAGAGAGAGCACACTATTCTCATTGCCAATGTTAAACCTTACTTAAAAGCCAAACGTGCCCTGAGTCCTCTGCTTCAGGAGGTTCCCTCAGCATCGAGCAGCCCAACCAAGACATGCATTGAGCCTTGCACCTCAACAAAAGGACCACTGGATGGCTGTGAAGTGAAATCAGGAGCCTTGGCTGAACCAAGCAGCCAGTACTTGTCAACTGACAGTCAGTATCTATCGCCCAGTAAACAATCAAAGGACACTTCCTTCATTGCATCAGATCAGATGGCTAGGGCCTTTGCAGACGTGCATTCCTGTGTAAGCCGAGACTCAAGTGAGATGGACTCTGTTCTGGAGCAGTTAGACCGTTCAGCCCGGGATCTAGGCAGGGAGTCGGTGGATGCTGAGGAAGTTGTGAGAGAAATAGACAAGCTCTTGCAGGACTGTCGGGGAAGTGACCCTGTGGCCATCCGAAAGTGAGGGGCAAAATAAGGACAGGCTGGCAGTTGCATTCCTCTTCTGCTGATTAAAAGTAAATAAAGAAAGAAATTCCCTGGTTGTAACAGAATTACAGGAATGAAGGAAGACCAATGCTGCTTTAAGGCTTTTAGTGAACATCTGAAGTGCCCACAAGTATGTTCTTTTCACTGCTCTTTCTTTTTGACAGATAACACTGGTTTCATTTTGACCAAACTTTCATTAGGACAGAGTCAAGTACACCAAGAATAAAATGAAAGAAGGAAAGACAGTGCCATTTTGACAATCTGATAGGAAGGTGTGAGAAAGATGGAATGGAAATACGTCTGATATTTTAAGACTGTCCTCAATAGCTGATGCTGACTTTACTGTTTACGTATAAACCCCAAGAAAAACAGGGTTGAATAATGCTGATCTGTGGTGAATTTCCAGCAGCCACCACAGGCTTCTAGTGAAAGTCCTATAAAGAGTTCTTGTAGTAGTCCAAGCGACGCCAAACATTAACATTCATTTGTGGTAAACGTTTATGTACAAAGTTATCTGCCACAAATACGAAAAGAGAGAAAAAAAAAGAACAATAAAACAAAAAGAACCATTCCAGATCATTATTAAAGAAAACATATCCTCATTATTAATGAAACACTACATATCATATTAAGGTTCAATGTAAAATGATATAGTCCATCTTGTCCTGCACACACATAAGCTAATTCACTTGATAAAAAAGAAAAAAGATTTTAATATCTATTTAGCATTTTAGTGTCCAACAAAGATCTAAATAGTGATAAGCTTAAAAAATAAGAAAAGGAATCAAAATAAAGCTTGGGAAAAAAAGAGTTACCTTAAGGGTAATACAGAAAAGAAATCAACATTATTAACACTTTTTTTATTCATTTGTGGACACTAAAATAGCTCAGGAAAGTGAAAATGTCAGACATCCACAAAAATCACATGGTCATTTAAATGTGCAAATGTAAGAAGATTCAGTGTGTTTACATCAAATGACATATTTTTATTGATTTATTGCAGATTCAGTGCATATGAGCCAAATTGTTGAGTGTATAAGAGCTATATTGTGTATTTTATTAAATTAATATATAGTTGTGTTGCAAAAATATTTGGGCTTATATTGTAAATGGCAAGTGTTGCCTCAGTAGCTGTCGAACTCTATGAGTTTTGTTTTTTCCTGCTTCCTTTTGCCCATGGAATATGGGAAGCAGCGCCTCAGAGCAAAGTCTCTTGTTTAATGTATGGTCTACGAAGTACTGCAGTACATAATCTGTTCAAAATGTGTTAGAGTGAGCTGATGGAGCTAACTGAACAGCCTACAAATACAACCATCAGTCATGGTTATGTGCAAGACCTTGTAGAACCTTCTATTGCAAACCAATGTTTAACAACAAAAATTACACTCAAACCAACATTTGGAACCTCCTTGTTTTTTTGTTTTTTTTTCCCCCAACACATGCAGCCAGCCTGTTCAATGTAGGATATTTGATTGACTTCTTCAGAGATTCCACCATTTTCAAAGCTTTGGTAATAACTTTATACAGCTGAAAAATATGTCAGTGCTAATGTGGCATGAGCAGTATTTTATCTGATTCTCTAGAATGAGCCATTGCTTTCTTCAATTCTAGATAAATACTGCTTTTTCTGGGGGGTGTTTTTTGTTACGTTTTCGCTTGATCTGAATAATATTTGCAGAATAACTTACAATAACTTGGGATATAGTTTCTACTTTTTATTATTCTTTCCTAAGAGTGCTTTTATTGCATTTGAAAAATTCAAAATTACTTATAGATGAAACTTAAAAAACAACACACATTCAAAATAAACTTGCACAGAACAAGAAGAAGCAGAAGAATAAAATATTTAGCTCAGGATGTGTTCCTTAAATACTTCAGATAACCTGCTGGAAATACCACACATTGTTTACAAAGTATGTATTTGGTTTCTTAAATTTAATCTGTATTATAAAAACGCTTATAAAAGAGGTTGGCAATCTGAAATACCACAAGCCATAATTTTCATCAGTTCAAGAAAGAAAGCTGAGCCAACAGGCTATTTTGGTTTGGGGATTGCATTTAAATGGTGATCTTACCTAGTCAGTTCTGCAAAGAATTTTCTTTGGGACACAACCATCCTGACAGTTTGCTTTTAGCTCCTGTTAAAAAAGTCTACAATTACATGCAAAAAAAAAAAAAAA
>VZRZ01000647.1:268140-320227 GCA_013398175.1 Climacteris rufus
AAAAAAAAAGGATCTTGTACATGTCTTATCAAGCTACTCTCCACGTTTTGGACATATTATGTATCTAAAATGTGGTGTTGTCTGTGTTATATAATTTAATTTTTTTGGCCAGGAGACCCGAGATTGGTTTTGCTTGATAGCTTGATAGCTTGAAATTCCATAGTGGAGAGGATTTCTTATTGTTTGATCAGTCTTTTATACGTATTTCTGTGGTGCCCATCACTTCAGTATCTGTGCACCAAGTCTTTAGCTCTGCCAGTGAGATCCATTATTCAGCAAAATCTAAGCCAGTATGTAAATGCAGTCAAGTGATGGAGATTTGTGTATTTTATAAATGATTTTAACACTGAGTAACCAATTGTACAATTCATTGTATGTTTCTGAAGACATAAAACCACAACATTCTGAGAAAGGGCTGTGCCAATGTAAGAGGAATTTACCTTAAGGCTCTCTGTCACTAGTGATTTACTAGCTTTAGCTGTTTAACACATTATCTGTATTTAGTAGTGATTATTTATTTACCACTCTGAGGTAATTCAGAATTCATGACTCACAGCTTTATAGAAGAGTTCAGGAAACCTTGCTTTCTTTTAATTTGGCTTACAATTGCCTCATTTTGTAGAACTCTGGCATACTGCTTCCAATAAGAATATCCCAGGTTAATTTTTCTTTTTCACAATTTAGAATGGATACATAATGAACCAATACACCAGCAGAGCTTATACAATGTGAGTTTTGCTGGTTCAATCAAAATTACCATGATTATGTGTGAAGGACATACTGCACACAAAAGAATTTAAAGTGTTTTTTCTCCATGGTATCTCCGCCATCACCACCAGAGAAAGAGGCAGCAATGAAAGATAAAGTTTATGAGTTATTTCTCTCTTTTCCTACATACATGCTTTATAAGACTGAAAGGAAATATCTGCCACAAGATTACAAAAGCAAAGTTGGAGTTAAGGGAGGCAAGTTAAGCAACTAATAAATTTGTACTGTACACTGTGAATAGCAAATAAGGCATTCTGTATTCTTTTTTAATTTAAAAAAAAAAAAGCCAGCAACTGGGAGTTCCTTATACAATTGGCCAATCAAATCAGAACTCAAAATCAGACTTTTGTTTTTCCTTTTTTTTTAATTGGCATATTTATGAGGAAAGAGATTCTCCTGAACTGTGGTGTGCCAGTTAAGAATATAGGTTTCCCAATCCAAGTTACCCTTAGAAGTCAAACTTTGTTCATAGTGGAGCATGATACATCATTCAAACAAGCTTTCATGCTGCTTACTGTCAAGTGGAAGGGAAATTGCTGAGGTCAAGGAGGAGTCTGAAGCCTAGCATAGCATACACCCACTCATTATTGTTTAATTACTTTCTTTTGACATCAGGCAGTGATTATCATTGCATTAATTTAAAAGGGAGTTTTGGCTATCAAGATTTATTGACTTGAAGTGTAGTTGAATGAAATCTGATTAAGGTTTTGACTTCTCTGGCCCAATTGTGATACAGGTTGGCATCCTCATTTATCAGCCCCTGTCTCCCCATATGGCTCAAAGTTGCACCAATGACTGGTGAATGACAAAAAAAAAAAAAAAAAAACCAAACAAAAGCAGCATACATTGTATGGATTTTTTCAACCGCTATTGTTTAATGGCTGTGTTTAATGTGACCTATCTGGAAAATGAGGACTACGAATAAAAAAGCGATTACTAATAGTGGTGTTGCCTGCTTTTGCATTCATTAACACAGAAGAAATGTGTTAAACACTGCATACCACAGGGAGCCTGATGGTAATTACTTTGGAAAAGCAACTTGTGGCAATGTGGCTGTTACAGCTAGTTATCAGTTTGCCAAAAAGATGACAGTTCCTGCTTCATTTATTAGAAATGTGTAACAGTTTTCTCTCAACAGGAAAGTGGTGAAGAGTTTTCATCAAGCTGGGTAGGTTTATCTTTTAAGCAGCTGATGCACTGAATCCCTACAGGCTGTTATTTGCTCATAGAAACATGGAGCTGAATAAAGATATTTTGGTTTAGTACATTGGGGTAAGTTCACCAAAAACATTATAAATGGGGGTAAAAGTTCTCAAAGACTGTCAGCCCAACAGGAAAGATCAAAACACTGCTTGAGTATACACGTGGGAGAAAGAAAACCTGAAGAATGTAAAGGATTGGTTTTGCTTTTTTTTTTTTCAAGTGTGTCTTTCTTAACAGCATGAGTAATTTTATTCATGTTGCTGTAAACAATGTTACAAATTGTTGGGAAAAGTATTGCTAAGGCCTACGTCTGTTTTTTTGAATTTTTTTTGTTATACTTTAACACTTTCATTAACCTCTTTTGTTTGGTTGATGTATTTGAGCATTATGATCAATCCCTCAGAATGTGTGGCCCTCTGTCTGCTCCTGTGTGATTGTAGCAATGACATACCAAATAGCATGAAGCCTGTACACAAGATTTTTTTCTTGCCCTTTTTTTTTTTTTTTTTAAGTAGGGAGTTGTTTTGATTTTTTTTTTTTTTTTGGTTGGTTGGTTGTTTTTTTAACAGTAGTTAAATACATAGGCATCACTTTTGACAACTAAATAGAATTTTAGTTTGTTCAGAATACTACAAGTATTATAAAGATATGGGCTATTCCTGTAGACAGAATTAACTTTTAGCCATTGCATTTTTTCTGCAAGTCTCCTCGCCAGAAAAAAAAAAAAAACAGCCTGCATCTAGTTAGTTGCCCATACTGGGCACAGAAACCCAGCATTGTTATCTCCCCTTTTCCCCACTGCATATGTTTGTCTTTCTATGGGCTGATTTCCAAAATCTAGCAAGCCACTATCTGTACAGAGTCCTGACAGAATGTACCTTATACTGCTGCTGACCTCACTGAACACGGGATGTTACTTTTACTGTCTTCAACTGTGTGTGATTCAGAGCTTGGCTGGATACACAGTACATGTAGAACAAGTCATAAACCATCCTGGCTTTTCTTTACCTAGAATACAGAGTCATTGATTTCTCATTTGGAAAGTGGCCAGTCCATCAAACAGAGATTCTTAGCTCTCCTTTAAGCCAACCACGTATTACTGCTTCAGGGTGTTCACTCATGGGATAAATACCCTACCCTTATCCTTTATTGAGTCTAAGACATGAAAGCAGCTGAAAGCTTATTTCTTCAGTTAGTAATGTTTCTCTAAAAATGAAATTTCTCCAGTAGAAAGGACAACTGTCTGCTGTATGCATAGTCTGATTTGTGAAAGGTCACCTTAATTTCAGCAGTGCATGAAGAAATGGATCAGGGAATTAATGAGCCATCTAAGACTTTTCTGAGATGTATATTCCATAATGCATATGTTATGATTCAGGAAAAAGAGCACAGTAACTTGGTTTATTTATTGTTGATGGTGCCTGATAATGCCTGCTCACAAAAACATTTAGTTCAAATTTTGGGGAAACGTTTTTCTCTGTCTGGGAGATAAATTATTTTTAATATTTTTAAGAAACTATTTTTCCCTAAATATATACTAGTCAAATGTAGGGCCCTTTGTTATGTTTTTAAATGGTGTTCTAACATGGTTTCCCTCTTTAGGTTCTTTAGGCTAGAGATTTGGGCAAGGCTCCAAAATATCTGTAGACATTCTTAAATGTATCTTGCTAAGAGTCAGTAGTATAGGAGAAGCTTGAAACATAGATGATTGGACAACAGATTCAGATTTTGACTACTGAGCAATGGAATAATTAAAAATTCAATTTATGAAAACATATTTTATTTAATACTTTGAACACTAACTCTATGGAAATTTTATTATAGTGCACTTACCGAACTGCCAGAGAACTGTGGGAACAGTCAGACAGAATCCTCAATGTTTTCGAAGTTACAAGCAACACTGAAGTTGTATCTGGAAATCAATTGATTTTTATTGCAGTACAAAAACGTCTGCAAGAAGAAACAATCCTTCTCAAATTTGCAACTACACTTTGTAATACCTGCACATTTTCCATAGTTTTAAGGCAATCACATACAGAAGTCTTTTCAATGGTTTGATTTGAGAGAGATAAAAATGGATCACTAGGCTGGCATCAGCATTGAAATAGAAACACCACGCCTGTCTGACCATCAGAAAATGCCATTTATCTATGTCTGTTATTACTATCTATAGGAAAATGTTCCATACATATATTTTTTAACCATTTACAACAGGCACTGATTATGATGCTGCATGTTGTAATGATTTCTGCAAGTGTCCCTTTTATTAGTCATCACTCCTTTCTTTTTATATGTCAATGTAAAACTCTTTACACTGAAAATTTATCTCATGTAAAGAATTTAGATTTCTTATGTCTTCAAAGATATTTCACACTTCTTACCATATAATAAAAATATTAATCACAATATTAATAGGTAAAACCTCTATTCATTTCCAAAAATTTTTAAATTTAATATTTTATTTAAACTGCTTAACTATATAAAAATAATATTTTTATTTTCCAGTTACAGTACTAATATTTTTAGGAACAAATTCTTCATTAATTATTGTGAGTTCAGTGGGAGATCCTATTAAGATTATTGCAATAAACTTGTCAGATCTAAATAAGAGTATTTTCTTGATAACTAAACATATAGACATTTCATCTTCAGTGAAAATTATTTCTTTTTGGATTTTTTTTGTATTGAAATTATGAGAAAAAATGATCTGATATCCTTATTCTGGATAACTAATACATTTAATATCCTCTAACTATATTGCAGTTCAAAGTAGTGATATTTGATTACGAGAGAAATGTTTAGGGACTGTTTCAGACCAGATGAGAAATTGTATTTATTCTGAATACCCTTTGAGCTTCTATGCTGAAAGATGTATTGGCTATAAGAATGACTCTCTATGCCCTTCTGCCTCATTTTATATTGAGAACAAAATTAATATAAGCACTGCTATATTATTTAGTAGAGGATTTGTATAATACCAAGTGAATATAGTAAATACAGAAGAAAAGAATACATGTGAAACTATTTTAACAACATTACAGTACCATTGTATTATAAGAGATTTAGAACAGAGATTAGCAACTGTTAATAAGCCTTTATCTTTGACCACAAGATAAGCTTCTTAAAAGCCCTGAGATTTTGCCTCATTTTAAGGGCTGTAGTACTAGTGGAGAGCGCCAGAACAAGGTTCCTGTTCAGACTCCGGGTTTCGTTTGTGCTGTCCTCTTCTGGAAGAGACTCCAGAGGTTGCTAATTATGCTTCCATAATAATTTTTACATCTTCACGAGCCAGTAAGTGAAGCGAGCTCCCCGGTACATGCTAACTCCCTGCCACTCAACACTCCAACACTACCTTAGCAGACTCTGTTTAGGTGACTTGTTTAGGGATCCAATATGGACAGAAGGTGAACGTTGTTAGTACATCCTTTTGTAAATGTCAAAGTAAGCCACAACAATCCTTTAAAAGGAAAAAAAAAACAACTACTGCTTGAAAAAGTAACAATTTTTGAAAAGTAGTCTCCAGAACTGCCCTCCCCCCTCCCAAAAAACAAACAAAAAAAGAAAAATACCCAGGAAAAATAGTAAATATGGCCTTGCTTGTGGACACTTTTCCCTCCACAACTCAGTGGAGTAACACTGCTGATGACTATAAATCCACCACCATTCTTTTCTAGATACACTTGTTCCAGTGGACTAAAATAAGAGAGGGTGATGGAAATTTTAGACACTCAAGGAAAGCCTGTATAATGATAGCAAACACAGTCAGTCCTTTAATTTCCAAATGAATCATCTTTTTTAAAAGATTCCTATTTCTGAATTTATTAATAACCATCTGTATACTGCTAAATTGTAAAACCACTGCAGCTGCAGTGTTAATGTGGCTGGAGAAATCAAGATAGGGAAGGAAAAGGAATACTATGCTCTCGGCAGACTTCCAGTTCCTATTCCGTCTTATCCCTTTAGCAGAGGTGAAATGTCAGGGGCCCATCATATTACTGCAACCGTAGGAGAAGTACAAACAATTGGAGGACATCTGAATCAAGCACTCTTTTTCAAAAAGCTTTCATGGAGATTTGCCAAGCTTACTGTGAGATCAAGAATGTAAACCTGAGACAACTCTGCTGATAACCAGTAATTCCTGTAGTCTAAGGTGATGTTCACATCACCTCCTGCCTGGAAAAAATTCAATCTTCTATGGGCAATGACAACACTCTACCGCAAGGAGCCACCAGGTGCAGCTGCCAAGTCTTGAATCCCATAGCTTCTTGCAAGTGGATGCCAGCTCTCCTCATTCACTTTATTTCCTTCATCCTGAGTATTTATAAGGCAGCGTAGCAAATGCTAGTTGACACTTCCAAACCTTAAAGGGTTGTCTGGGGAAAGACCAGTCCTAGTTCAACGCCTGTATTTGTTAGCACAGAATGCTTTCTTGCAGCCAGATAAAGTCAGAACTGTATTTGAAGAACCACCTGTTTGCTCAGTTTGGGAATTTCTATAGTTATTATTTTTGTTGTATTTTATAAATAATCCAGAAAATCTTCAGCATCAGTGAAGCTAAAAACATGCTCATTTTTACCACCAGCTTAAATATTAATCACAATCACCAGTCAAGACTACGGATTTTATTTGGCATAACATGTACAACCATGCAACAATTATGTAAAAATGGAAGTTATTATGAGCTGTAATTAATCTACTGTGTTACCAGCTGACTCAAAGCACTTTGCTCAGCATCTTTAGTTTTAAAGACTGCATCTGAGTGGTGGTAAAATGTATACTAAATTCAGTAAAGCACACCAGCAGCCCTAGGCTTTCTCCTCTAGCGGTGACTAGCACTGAATGTTATTTCTGCTTGAATCTTGCTATTAAAAAAAAAAAAAGGCAGTATAATTGCTGATTTACCACCACTGCTTAATCTAATTCAATTCTTAGTGGTCCATTAGCATAACGGAATTTGCATTTTACTTCACAGAAAATGTTATGACTCCACCTGCCTTAATTCAGAAAATGTATCAGAAACAGGAAACAATGATACAAGCAAAGCAATGACAAATCACTTACCTTTACTAAAAGAACTTAAATTTAAAGAGGAAGGGTAAATGTACAGTGTACCATCTTTGCAAGTGAACTAGAAGTGTCCGAACCCCCCCACATCCTCCAGCTCCATTACTCAGTTTCCATTTTATTGGGTTTCCACAACTCAGAAGTAATTTTCAAATGTGCTGCTATCGCATGTCACTATCCTTGTAAAATTTTATTCATTGTGAAGATTGTGACACAAAATGTGCAAAGACATATGCAGGGCATATAGTGTTTTATCAAGCTATAACATTGCTAAACATAATTGTCTTCCTATTGACTTGGACCTAATCCAGACACTAGAGATCAGAAACAAATCACAAGTTATCACACCCTGCCTAGAGTGAGGTGATCAAAATAATAACAAATTAAGGATATTTTTTGATTGACAGTTTATATGTATTTCATTATATTTTTGCACTTCCTTCGAGGCTCAAATCCTACAGGTGACAGCTGTCATTTTAAAGGTGACTCATTACATTCCTTTACAGAGTCCCCTAACAGATGGAAAGGTCTTTGTTTCCCAGGGAACACTAACAGGTTATGAATTCCAGAGCTTTTAATCATTTTAGCAAAACTTACACACATCTGTCAATTACTCTATTTAGTGATGTTAATAATACAGCAATCTGAGAATGGCAAAGAACACTCTTTTTTCCTTGAAACCACATCTTTCCCATCAAGACTGGAAAAGTAGAACAAAAACACATTTGAAGAGCTGTTCTCTTCCACACAAATCAGTGTAAGCACCAGTGTATTTGGTCTGGCTGAGATGGAGTTAATTGTGCCCCACAGCAGCCCTTGCAGGGCTGTGCTCTGCAGTGGCAGCTGGAAAGGTGTTGGTAACACACCAGTGTTTGGCTACTGCTGAGCAGTGCTGGCACAGCATTGGTGCTGTCTCCCCAGCATTCCATCCTCACTCCCACCCCTCCCAGTGCACTGGTGTTGGGACAGACCTTTGGCACAGGATGTAGCCAGGACAGCTGACCAAAGGGGAAGTCTATATGATACCTTCTCAGATATAAAAGCCAAGAGAATGGAGGAGGTGAGGAGAGATTTGTTATTTATTACATTTGTCTTCTGGAGAACTGCTACATGTACTTAAGTCCTGCTTCCCAGAAAGGGACTGGACATCACCTGCTGATGGGAAGTAGAAAAGAAATATTTTGTTTTCCTTTGCTTTTGCACATGGCCTTTCTTTTGCTGTATTAAACTCCCCTTATTCTTTCCCATGAGGTTTTTTTCCATCTTATTTTCACCCTCTCCTGTCCTCCTGAGGAGGGAATTGTTAGAGCAGCTTGGTGGGCACCTGGAGTCCAGCCAAGGTCAATCCACCAGTATTTATAATAACAATAAAAATTTATTTTCATAGTACAGGTCCACAGAGCTTTTCTTTTCTCCTGAGCCACAGTGAAGCTATAAATCATTAAAACATACAACCAATAAAACATGACAAGTTAGTATCGCACAAATAATTGAAACTAAAGTCAGTGTGCAGAAGTGATAATCTTGGTCAGGTACAGAATAAGGGCCTTCACTGTGACACTTTTTATGGTCCTGATAGCAAGCACTTGAAGCTCCCATGGCTTCAGAATAGAGGCAGCAGACGTGTGTGTACCAGTAGATGTGGTAGCTCTACCACATGACTAATATGTAGCTCATTCATGCATTACAGAACTGAGGCTGCAGTCCCCTTACGTAAACCGGGTATTTTTTCGCAACGATATTACAGGGTATCCCCATGGAAGTTACATAGCCTTTACAGAGCAATGACAGTGGGATATTTTGGGGAGGGAAGGGGTTAAGATCTATACAGTGTTCAATATAAGCAGAAACTTGAGCATCTAAATGAAAACTTTTTATAAAAAAACTAGAAAACTTTTTTGGAAAAAATCTTTTCACAGCATCTTATACTCGTATTTCTTTTAAAGTTAGAGGAATTTTTATTTTGATACCTACTACAAAAAGTAAAAATAGCCATAATCTTTTGCAATGTAACAACTTAACTGTGCCATAGTAACAGAACCCTTTCAGCTTCCAAAATATATTTTAAAAATGTCTCAATGGAAGATTTTTGTGTCATCAGGTAGTTCTTACTACTATTTAATATCATTACAATAGCATTTGAAGACCCCAGAAAAGGAGTCACAACTTCTTTTTAAGCACTACTGATAAGAAGTGAAATGTTTCATATTGCACAGGCATTACAGAAGCAAAGCAAAGCAAAGCAAAGCAAAGCAAAGCAAAGCAAAGCAAAACAATATTTTGGACAGAGAAGATCTTATTATCTTCAGACCAGTCAAAAATGGAGTAATATGACAGAATTTATAGGTTATGGTCGGCACAGGCAATATGTACTGGAGCCAGGAATTTAACTTGAATTTCCCTATAATTCTAATCCAGACCTTGAACTATTGCAACCACCTTTTTGTCTTCTTCAGGAAGATCAGATAGGTTATGGATCAAAAAGACAGTTCCTAGAATTTAACCATGTTCCACAACGGTTTAACCCCAGCCTTTAACGTCTTCTCTGTATACTCTATATAAACTCTGTCATTCTTCCAGCATTCTTCTGCATATCTTCTATGGATTATTCAAATGTTATTCTGTAAAGTAAAATAAGTGGCAGCTGGCACCATACAGTTTTGTTATAATGAAAACATGAGGTGGTTGCCATTACACAGTCCTGCACTAATGAGAACAGTAGGAGTCTAGCACTACAATGGTCTAATGAAAACAGGAAATGGCTGGCATTAGATTGGTATAATGAAAACAGGAGGTAGCTGGCATTATGCTTACACACTAAACAAATTAAAATTTCTGGCCCTACCAATCTCATCTACATTATATATGATTCCAGTGTGCAAGAGAGAGGCTTATGCAAAGTCAGGGATGGTGACAGTAAAGAGCATTCTTTGCTACATCACTACAGAAGCAGAGTGGTGTTTTCCTTTAAATTGTTTATTTCTTTTCTGGTAGTTATACATGAGTGAAACAGGGACACAGTTTTAAAAATTGACACGTAGCCTATACAGACCCTTTTATTTAAAAATAACCAAAAGTAGCTTGTTTTCTGGTGCCTGTCATGCTATAATGTGAAAGGTTAAAAATAGCTTATTCGAAAGAGAAATTTGGTATGACAGGACTTTTTTAAACGAGTCTCACACAGCCCTCCCGATTTGGGCTAAGTATGCAATTGATAATACTTTGGGGTGTTTCACGTAACACAGAGAATGAAATCAGAAACACAGAAAAATACATGCTGAGAAAAAAAGAAAAAATAACCAAAGAAAAAAGTTAAGCACAAAATCAATCTTTTAGCTAATGGGCTTTCTCCTGGGAACAGAATGGTCAGGTGGTCTTCCTTGTTTTTCATGCTAACCTTTCTAGTTGAGCCTTTTTAATTATTATTACACAAGAAAGTTTTCTGTGTAGGTCTTAGACAATGAATAGACAACCATCTTCCCTTTTATTGCAACTTTTAGAGCCATCTGAAACTGACTGATTCTCACTCTCCTTAATCGGGCTGAATTCACCATGAAGTTCGTACAGTTCAAGGCCAGTACATTAAGGCACTGCATCAATCCACTCATACGGTACCTTTCAGCCACTCAGTCTCCCATTTCTCATCTTCAAGCTCAACTGCATTGTTTCTAGACATTTTCCATTGAAACCAAGAGATGAAATGAAGCAAGAAAATGTTTGGAGCATGATTTTCAAAGCAGCAATTAGTGTGCTGGAATGTTCCAGCATAAAACGCTATGCTTCCTGCAGCCTGTTATTCAGCTGATAGCTTTGGTTTCCACACTCAGATTGCAGTGAAAATATTCCAGTCAGGTAGCTCGGAGTGAAACAGCAGTGTGATGCAAATAAGGAATAGATAATCAAATCAAACTTTCTAATCGAGTTTTGCTATGCTGACTCTCTTATTTCTCTCTAGCCTGCAGTTTGCATGTTTTACAACACTGCAGAATTAGCTTAAAGAGTAAATACTTGTGAGTTTATTGAATCCTGTCATGTCTCACATATACTGAAGAACAAATGAAGGAAAATAATCTTTCTGTGTTGCTTCTATTATTACTTTAATTTTTTTACATCTTTGTTGTGGTACTGATTGAATCATTCTGAAGGAGGGGAATAAAAGATGAAGAAGCCAGAGGGATAAAACAGGGTGAGTGCTGTTAATAAATTTTTGCTTTTCTTTTATTTCTTCCTCAAACAACTGAAGAAAAAAAAACCAACAAAATACTCATACCTTATGGACCAGATTTTAAACCAAAATGTATGGCACTGGAAGCAGCATATGCCCCAGAAAATCTGCTGTTATGCTTTGTGTGTGCAAGCCACAGACGTGGCTTAATCGAGATAGGAGGCGACACGTGCCGTGCATCTGAGATTAGTGTCTGGACCTCAGCCATCAGTGCTGGCATCCCAGGAACCGACTCATTCCTCTGCCAAACTTCTGCTGGGATCTGGGTTCACTGAATCTGATTCACAGTCTTTAATCCCCTCAAGCAGTATCTCTTTGAATTGTGGAGCTTGCAAAACATCCAGGTGGTGGTCCAGCCATGACAGCACCTGCATAAGCTCAATAAACAGCCTGGTCACTTAAAGAGCTTTACTATTCAGAAAGTTTCTAGCCCTCTACCATGCAAGTCCAAATGTCAGAGCTTCTTTTTCTTTGGTTCATTACACTGTGTAGACAATAGTCATATTGCCCTTGCACAAGTCTTCAAATCTCTTTGAAATATTTGAGATCTTACAAACATCATAGGCTATAAATCTATTTGATGTGTCTCATCATTCTGTAAGCAGTATTTTTCATTAGCTTTGCAATAAAATGGCATTTTGCCCTATTTTCAAACTAACAAATTTTGTCAGGGTTGGCATCTATATTACATTACCAAACATATCAGTCAATACTACCTGGTATAATTGAGTCTTGTTATATGATTCAGATAGTTGCTTAAACTATGGATTTTTCAAAGTCAAATTTTCTGGCAGGAAGCATATTGTTTTAATAGAATTTTAGATAAATAGGTAGTATATCACTGTAAATACTAGCCTTGATTTAATATAATTAATTTACATCTCTGGGTATAATATTTAAGGTCATTTATAATTGTGTTGCACCCAAAAATATGTATAAAAGCCATTTGACTATGCTTGATTTCTATCTCAAGCTGCATACCAAAACTAGCACTTGACAATCACAGTAGAACATGAATGAGTGTGACAGTAAAATCCCTATAGGAGCCAAGGTTTGTAAGTTGTTTTAAATAGTATTAGGGAACATGCTTTCTTCTGGCTTTCTAAATAAGGAAACTGGCATAATGAAAAAGGTGCCTATCTTTTAATGGAATGTAGAAATTAAAATTTAAAATCCATCAACACACACGCACAGGAGGAGAAGAAACACGTGAAAGTAAAAGGTTTAAAACTGAGCTGTACTACAGCTAAACTACATTCTGAGCCAAATTTTTTCATAGATGCATTCACTTAGAACAAAGAACAAATTCTATACTACTACACGGTTAACTAATTAAAAGTTTTTCATTCTCATGTGCATCTGTAATCACATTTTGGAGCATCCATTAAATTACAACTATTGAAACAGCATCTAGACATTATTTATCTCCCTGTGAATTACTTTTTGTTATATTTGCATATTGAAGAAATATTTTTAAAATCTAGATAAGTATTTAAAATGTCCTTATCTTCACCAAATAGAAAGGCTGGATTATAATCAGCACTTCTGCATAACAGAACTATTTTTTTGTCCACATTACTAATCCAAAATATTTTTCTCACACATTATGTTCTTATAACTTTTCTGCCATTCCCAAGGTAGATAAAATAGAAGATTTCTTACTTTAAGGCACTATAATTTCTTTGATGACAAACACTAAGATTTGATAAACTATATATGACCAGGAAAAATTTACAGCTTAGCTATAGCCTGAATTTTCAGTGTACATAAAAACTATTTTACTACACTATGTAGTTGTGCCAGATCCAATCAACTAAGTGGAGCACACCCTAGCCAATTCTTGGGACATCTCCAAGGAAAACAGAGAGCTCTACTAAGTAAACTAGACTGTTTACCAGGTGATACTGTCCTTTTCTTCTATGTCAACATTAAACTAATAAATATTAGTCAAAACTATTTCACCTGGTAAGCTTCCCACCTTTTCAGAGCTTTTGGCAGGAGGCCTTATTCTCCCCCTTCTTATACTAAGACAAATTGAAAATTATGCTCTAAGTTTATATGGACTCTTTCCAAATGTGGTCATCTGTGGTATTCCATATCCCTGAACATCTCTTACCTGGTTGCCAGAGGAAGAAGAAACAATAACTGCTGCTCCTAGTGGGCTCATCCAAAGCCACATTGCTACTGTGATCCTGGTTTGGGGAAGAATGGAGAGCTTGTCTTGCCTTGAGCTGTTTCTTTTTGGACTGGAAGGAAAAAAACATGTCATTGATTATTAATGGCTCAAAGGCAGTTTTCATAGATATAAACTAAATTTACTCATGGATTTTCAGACCAGATTTAAATTTGAATTATTATATTAGCCAAAGAAAGATTTTATATCTTCAGGAATAAGCTCTTCAGGAAGATTACTGTTTCTTTTCATGCAGGTAGTTTCATTATAAATAATATTTGTGCAGTTACTATGTGAATGAAAATATTTACAGAATATTATAAACACACAAAAAGCTGTAACACTCTAACACACATAATGCCCTTTGTGAGACGTAATTGGTAGGTAAAAAAAATTCATTGTATTTGGGCATGAAATGTATCTCTTGGAACTCTGGTAACAGAGAACAACAGTAGTTTATATACATGTAAAATTTTGTCTCTCATTAACCATGCATTCTTACTATATGCAATGTAATCATACTAGACAGGGAAAGATTTCATATCCTTGAAATAGGGAAAAGTTAAAGCTCTCCAGGAATAATGTAATTGTACTTCTACCATATCTCCTAATGCAAGTTTTGGCAGGGATGACCAGGGATAGTGCTCTACTCATAAATAGGGAAGACCTGCTGGCAGTCTTCGATGTGGCTTGAATTGCAGTGCCTCCAAAATGATTAAGTTAAGGACCTAGAGGTGAAACGGAAAGGCAAGCAGCAAATTTTGGATACTAAACTTTACAAATGCATATTTCTTCTAATTCAGGATGGTGCTTGGGAACTCTTTGGGTAGATGCCATGAAGTAGAAGGATGTCAAAGAGAGCTAGGTGATTTTTTAAGAATGCATAAAGACAGCTCATGAGTTAATCACAGAATCAAAGAAAGTCCTGACTGGTCTCAATCCCTGCGAAGATCAAGAAACATACGTTCTTCGAATCCGCATCCATCTCCAAGTAACTGAAAGACAAGAAAAGTAATCAGGAATGTTCAACATGGAATTTTCAAGAGTAAGGTGTGAATAAGGAATTTGTTATCAATGTGTATTTTAATGACTGGGTATATCACAAGAGAAAATAGTGTGTGAAATTTTCCTTGGGTTTAGTGAGTTTTTTGTTATTTTCCATAGCTGGGGAAGAATGTGCTGAGAAAACAGTTAGGTGGTATTACCGGGATGCCTGTTATTAGCCGCTTATCCCGGCTTATCAGTCGAAGATGCAGAAATAATGAGAGCTGGAGTCCGAATGTTCTCGTGTTCAGAGCAAGGGCGGAAAGGGGGGAAAACCCACCTTCGTTTAATTCTTATATACACTTTTTGAAATCACAGATCATTGGAGAAAGTTAACACTTCCGTCTTTAACTATGTTGGTTAAAAGAAGTGTCCGTCAAAAGGATCTGTGTCCATGGGAAAGGAATGTAAAAAGATAATTTTTACAACAACATATGTTTACAGAAATCATCCTTGAGACTGTCTAACAGAGAAAACTAGCTATTTTACAGTGAAAAATGGGCAACAAGGTGGGTTAGCTTTGTGGGTTGAATACTAACTGGACGCAGACACAGATCAAGGGTTAAATGTCTTTCTGGAGCTCAAAGAGAAGTTCAGTACTGTAGAATTCCATGCTTGGACCTGTAATAGTCAACATTTTCCATGACCTTGATCAGAGCACAAAATGCACTTAGAACATTTGCAGATGAAATAAACTGGAAAGAGTAACTGTGGCCATGACAAAAGTCATACCTCTACCCAAAAAGACTGCAATAAACTTTAGCACTAGAGCAAAAGAAAACTCAAGAGGTTCCATAAGAACAAATGAAAAGTTTTGGACCAAGTGAGAAAGGATACCATACATTAACAGAGGTTAGGAAGGGACTAGGTGAGTTAAAACCCTGCTGAAAAGAGCTTGAGGGTTATGGTATACGTAAGGTTGGAGACGATTCAACAATGCTCCTTCTTTCTGAGTAAGACAAACAAAAACTGTTATTTAGTGTATACACTGATAAGAAACCCTGGCCACATGATCAAGTGAAGATATTCTTCCTTTTACTTAGCACCAGTGAGCTTGCATGTAAAATACTACATCCAGTTTAGGACTATTCTGTTTCAGAGAGACAAAACAAGATTGGAAAGGCTCTAATGGAGGGTGAGCCCACGGGAAGGATTCAAGTTTGTGGAGGATTTTCTCTCATGAAAGGGACCTCATGCTGGAGAAGGGAGAAAGACATTTCTTCCTGAGGACACAGCAGGAGCAGAAAGAGTATGTGATGAACTGATCACAATCCCTATTGCCCATCTCCCTGCACCACCGAGGGGAAGGAGATAGAGAATCAGGAATAAAGCTAAGCCTGGAAAGGCGCTTTCAAGCCGTTTTAAGCTGTTTTGACCCTGATGGTATTTGATGAGTGATCTCTCCCTGTGCTTAACTCAGGAGACTTTCATTGTTTTCTCTCCCTGTCCACTTGAGGAGTTGTAGAGCAGCTTTGTTAGGCACCTTGAACCCACTCAGATCAAACCAGCACAAATGGTCACAACGGCACTTCGGTCTCACTGTCAACAAGGAACGAGAGAGAATAAGTGATAGCAGAAACTTCCTGATCTGTTGCAGTGCCTCTGGGGCTAGCCGGCGGTGCGGCCCGTCCCTGCAGGCTCCACGGGCGCTAGACCCCTCGGTCCATGTGCCGGGATGGGCCTGGGGCTGCGGGACACCTGTTTCCCCGCTCCCGTCATGAGGGAGCTCCTCCCAGAGCCGCCGGGCCAGCGGGGCTGGCTCCTCCCCCCCACGCCCACACAGCTGGTGACCTCACGCCCCGGGCAGCTGCGGGGCCGCTTCCGGCACGGCGGGGGAGACGGTCCCGGCCCGAAAGGGCAGTCCATTGGTTGGTTCTGGGTGACAAACCCCCAGGTGATTGGCCAGTGCCTCCGTCGGTCTGCTGACATCACGCCAGCCCTCCAAAGCCATTGGCTCTTGCCCTACTCTCCTCCCCTCAGTCCCCTGTGAAAACAGCCTGCGGCAGCCGGCTCGCCTGTTTTTTATCTGCTCCTGCAGGCGCTTCAGGAATAAAATTGGCTGGAAATAAGCGGAAAAGAACCCTTCCTCGTCTCTTTGCTTCTACTGCATTTACCAACCTGTGTGCGTGAACTTTGCAAACACCAGCACGGAAAAAGAAGCAGCTGTGACCCCTTTTCAGGGACCGGGAAAGCACGGGCCTTTCTGGGGTCACGTGACTGCCGCCAAAGGCTTCTGAGTTACCACGCTTTTTACCCGCGGCACTGATCTTTCCAATTCCTCACCAAAATCAAACTCAGACAAAAATTCAACAAAAATTTATTCTAAACCTGCAATGACTAACCGAACTATTCTGTTTGATGTTCAGTCATCGCTTTCAAGGATTTATTCATTAGAGCACATATATGCTTAGCATGTATGAATTTAATTTTTGTCTCAGCTGTATTTTTCAGGACATCAAAGCTGTCTTTGCTAAGTCAGAACTCTGAGCATACGCTCTGCTTTCTACTACCAGGTCTCACTGAATGCAGTTGACATCTAGAAACCTGTGGCTTTAATTAAATACGCATGAGTATCCAGAACTATCTCAGATGTCCTATACCATTGTCTCGTGGTTTTCTTTTTCTCTGTGAGTTTTCTCTCACAGTATGAAATCCATGAGTTTTTTTAAGGCAACATGAAGAATGATGGGAAGTTCCAGGGAGACACAATGCCGGATTTCCTTTCCCAAAAACATGGCATGGTAATATTTCTGCCTGATATTTCATTTCAATAGCTTCAGAATTCAGTCAACTTAATAATTTACCAAACCATGTCAGCTGCAAAGAGAAGAAACGAGATATGTGGGAGGCCTTGGATTTTTATCTTTATAGGACAAAACCTTTCAAAATTTTTTCTAAAGCCATTTGTCTTCTTTGCTTAGAGAATAAAAGGGGAAGCAATTTCCACTCAGAATATCTCTAAGTGGATCTCTGTGTCTATTATGCTTTCTCAAGGTTTAACTAAGTCACCTGATAATATATGACCACACTCAACAAGGACCTGTGCATCTTAGAAACGCAATTTGCATTCAGTGTAGCAGAGTTCCATACACGTTTTTTACCAATCATTTTGTCCTAATGCATGTGCTTTCTCTGGATGCTTCCTGTATAATGTCTTTCAATAATTATTACCATCTGCTTCTTAACCCCACTCAGCTGTACTGCTTTGGAGACACCTACAGCAGAATATATAGAGAGAAGAACAAGGAGAAGACAATTAAAAAAAAAAAAAAAGTCTTCCTGGCCTCCAGTGTCTGTAAGGAGGATGAAGGATGTCTTTGGTCCCTCTCACTGCCAGACTGACCTGAATCTCCATGTGCCCAGAGGGCCCTGGAGGAAGACAAGCTGCTGTGGGCAGTGCTGCCTGAGGTATTGGATTTGGCCAAACGTATGGGAAGTAGATGAAGGGGCAAGGGTGGGAAAACAGCTGAGACACTGCCATGTCCTGGGTCTCCTGTCATCCCCTGGCATGAGTGATCAAGTACCTCCCATCTTGGTTACTACACAAATAGACAGGCAAGATGTGCCTTTGAACCCTTGAGACTTTGCTGGCCAAAATTATCTAGTTCCAGGCATAGTGGAATACCAGCAAAGCTAACATAAAGGAGCAAAACACAATTAATTTAGTGTGTGATTACCCTGATATCTTTATTATGGCAAGAGGAGATCAGGTAGGTTTTATAAATGAAATGGTAACGGAATTTTTTAAGACCAAGTGATGGTGTTCCAGCTAGAGGATACTCCAAAAATTGAATCTTGTTAACATATCCTCTTAGAGCCAAAGGCAAATTTTTCAGCTTCTTGAATTGCATTGCATAAGGGCAGAACTGTGAAAGAAGTGAAACATCTAAAGTGGACAGTTGTTCTATGATGTTATTTCTACCAGCTCTACAGAATATGTGTATGTTGACAAAGTAAGCAAGAGCTGCTTTATTTGCAATATTCAATGTTAAGACATTGATGCTGTGCCTTACAGAGGGAATTTTTCCTGTAGGAAACTACAGCTAAATGCGACATTTAATGCTGTCTGAACCCTAAAAGAAATGAAGCAGGTATCCACACTACCTTCTAAGTTGTCAAACTGGAATACAAGTGCATTATATATTAGAGGTTTTAGCACAAATCTCCATCCAAGGAAATCTACTTTTGGCTAACCCCCTTTTTCTTTTTTTTTCTTTTTTTTTTTTTTTTTTAAATCTATGTGTGGTATCTCTAAAAAAAATCCGGGGTTTCTCTGGTACAAATGCACTCATAGCAACTTCTATACCAACTTATGCATTCTTCCAGCTTGGCAGTATTCCTAACAAGGATGTACAAAAAATCATGAAGTGCCTTGTTCTCACCTTGATGGGCACTTAAAATGTAATTTATTGTTGCTCTTAATTATTGTAGATTTCACAAGTGTTTACTGTTTTTGGCATCCTGGAATTTCACAGCCACACGATGATGAATGAATGTAATGATCTAACCAATTTTAACAGGAATATGGTGGTAAGGCAAAATAAGATATTTAGACTAATCTGTATGACTACTTCTTGAAACTTCATAAAGCTGTTCTAAAGATGTGCTAACATTATGGTGAGAAAGGTACTCCAGAATGACATTTTTTCCCCCAGGGAATGGGGTATCTCTTTAAAAAAAAAAAAAAAAAGGAAAAAAAGAAGGAGAAAGTAACATATGTGATATTTGTATTAATTATGTAGAGGGTCCTATTTAGTCATCCAATTATATTCCCATCTAGCACCCAAAGAAGGGGTTCAAGTGCTTAGGAATTTGACAACTGCTGTCTGCCTCAGTCACTACATCAAATTTCTTTTCTTTTTGTAGACAAAAACTGAAAAACCTCCAGCAACATTTTATCAAACTTTCAGATGTTTTATCTATTTTTTCCTTCGTCATCTTCCATTCTCTTGTAGTTTTCTTCTTAGCCATAAAAAGGAAGCAGCTGCTATGAAATAGTGTCTACTTCTTCCTTTCTTTAGTCCCTTTCTTGTGTATTAAATAACTTCCAGGCTAGTATGTGGCTAAATATGCAGGTTAGAGGTTTGTGCTGGGTAGTATTTGATCCTGATACAAATGCATCTTTTGTATGGAACAATCCCTAACAAGGCACATGGGATGAATGGAACACTTACTTCCTTTAACATTGTACTACAGAAAGAAATGGACTGTGAACAAAATAAATTTATTACTCAACAGCACAAGGCGCATTTTCATTTTGTATAAAGCTTTCAGAGCATATTCTGTCTGCAAATAAAGAACAATTTTTCAGCATTGGCTTTATTAGAAACAGAGTGGCTTTTGGCCTTTCCATTCAGACTTCTGACACAAGTCTTAGAGCTATATAGGGTGTTTTCACCTTGTTTCAGGAAGGAGTCTTTATTTCTGGCAGATGGCATTGCAGACTGCAGGAATATGGCCTTTTAAAATAATTTTGGGAAGACGGATTAGCTTCTGGAAATTTTCTGCAGAAATAAAAATTACACAGATTTCCCTAAATAAATACCTTCTAGTCTTGCAAAACAATCAGTCACTTTTGAAAATTTTTGTTCATAGTGTGCATTCGGTGGGAACAATCAGTGAACATTAAGCAGGCAACATTGAAATTATAATTCAAAATAATAATGAGAGGATTATTCAAACATACCATTCAATGTTGCTTAAAAACAAAAGTAATAATAATAAAAAGAAACTACAGCTAACTCCAACAAGAGTTTTACTCATTTACTTAGATAAAAAACATTTTTCCTTTCTACTAAACAGGATCAAAAATACAAAAACCTGGTGATTTGGTTATGCTGCTCATTGACTTGATAGAAAAATTAGAGAAGTCTCTGCAACATGCAGAAGGTCTAACTAGATACTTTATAATAATGCTTTCCAGCCTCAGCATTGATTAATCGATTATATCCTCATACCTTGGAACATGTTACAATTTCCAAATTATAACAGGCAAGAGGAAACCTCTTTAATGAGCATCTTATTCCATAACTTTTCACTCTAGGGAACTGTTGCTACTTCCACTGAAATATTTGGCACTGGACATGTCAGAATGGAATATCATGTTGAACAAACTTCTGCTCTGATCCAGAGTGTAGTAAATTCAAAGATTCATATAATCAGAGTGCTACAGGAAAGCTTCTTGACACTTTTTTTTTCTGTTTTAAACAAAGATTCTGGATAGGCTCATTTACTCTGTTCATAAATATTTGACTACTGTATTTGCTTATGCAACACAAATGCATCATTATTTGAACTAATCCTTAGGGATCTTTTTCTTTACAGTTGCTATGCTTTTTATAGTACCCTGATCTTTGTATAATTTAGGTTTTGAATGTCTGTTATCACCAGCAGTTTAAGCCTGTGCAAAGAGTATATAAACACGCAGATGTCAAAGAAAATATTTGGGCATTTTTTGGAGGGGATGGGGGGGTTGTTGTTTTGTTTTTTCCGTTCTGATACCTTAAAAATTACCTTAAAAATATATAATCTTTCATTATGTGGTAGTGCATAGCATCATACAGTGGCTAAAGGATTCCATTTGAAGCTACTGCCACCTAATATTACAGAAAACTTGTTCCTCTCTAAATTCACTTGTCTACATTTGCTTAACCCAGTTCATGCAGCTTATGCCTATACTACTAATAAAATAGGATTGAGGTCAGTCCGGCACCCTAAGGCACAGATTGGCTCACATCCGTATTTTTCATAGCTAGCTATCTCCTTCCTGAGTAAACTGATCTCATGGGACACACATCACTCAGCCCCTGGTCTCCTATAGAATCTGTGTGATGCCCTTTGGATCCCACCACATTGTTGACTAGTCTGTACCTATGAATGGAGGGCGAGAGTGTTAATTCAAAATGCTTGAAATAATATGTTAGGGGATAACCTATGCCAAAAGTTCAAGAACAGTACATTTGAATCCAGGCTGATAAGGAGTAAGAGGATCATGAGGACAAGATGCTTCACAGAAACCAGAAGGTACATGATTTGTAGAACAAACACCTTTAGTGTTTCAGAGGCATATTTGTTAAGGATTGTACTATATTCTTTCAAGATACTATGCTCTGTTTCACCTTGTGAATAGTCTTATGTCTAATGCTACGTGCAGTAGTCATGCTGTCAGTCAGGTTACTCTTCATAAACAATATTGACAACTTATGTTTCTCCTTGCCTTGACCAGCCATGACAAAATTTATCAAAGGGGTTCTTTTCTGGAGATTTGAGAGAATGCATTCTCCATGCCTATCTCATGGAAGTCTTTGATCTGTCTGCTAAAAATGTTCATCAGTGATAATGGGCATGGGTTCTCAAGAAACCTGACCATCATTTCTTTCCTTTCATGAGGAAGGAAGTATAGATGGCTATTTTTATTTTAGAAAGCTAATTTCTGTAAAACATTTCTCTTTCCCTTTAACAGCCACAAGCTCTTGAAGGGGTAAACAGTATTTCAGGATACTCAGAAGACTCTGGGAAAAACTCTGAAACTGCAAAATCTGTGGAGCTGCAAACTCCAGCACAGCTGCATTACTGAGTCTCAGAAGAAAGTCTTGAAAAGAGAACTGCAGCCTGAAGAGTGTGTGTAGTGATCTGAAAAGAGAACTAGTGCCCAAACTCTTCAGGTTCAGAAAAGTGATAGAAAATTCATCGTCTGAGTTTCTCTGTTATGGTGTCTCAAGATAGCAAGGAGCTGTCTTGAGAGTGGTAGTTCAGATCGGATCAAAGTTCAGCTCCTGTAGATACCTGTTGTACGATATCTCCCTCAGATTTTGAAATTTAAGTTTTATAAATTTCCCTCTAAAAGAGAGTGGGAAAAATGTCACCCACAGCAATTGTAAATTAATGGGTATCCAGAAAAGCTGGTTTAGGAAATGAAGACAAACAGTCAAACACACAAAAAGAAAATGCTAAAATAATAATAAAAAAAATTGAGTAAATGGATAGGGAATTTTACTTGCAATTTTTCATAATTCAAGATCTAAAAGGCACCTCAGCAGATGAAGAGACAGTAGCTTTCTAAAGATAAAAAAAAGAACTATCTTTTTCATACAATGTGTAATTAAAAAGTGAATTTTATTTTCATAGGAAGTTGATAAATCTCATAAAGTGCCAAAAATGTTCAGAAAGCAAAGTTACTTCTGCAGTTACTAAACACAGTCTGGATGAAACTTCCAATTCAGGAAACCCCAAACAGCTGGTGCCTGGAACAGGAAAGCAAGACCAGATAAAGTGTCACTTATCATTGTCTTGTTCTTCATCGTCCCCTAATCATTCATTGCGACCTATGGGATGTCGGCCTAAATGAGTCATCTGTTGTTGTCTGGTATGGATGCTCTAATGTTCTTGGGAGACCTGTAGGATTTTCACAAACACCACCTTATAGACTGAATTCAGCACTGAACAGAATCATCTCCCACTTGAGATGGATTTATTCTGAATATTTGAATGTCTTTAAAGAAATGTAATTTAATAAACCATGCACTCTCCCACAGTGTCCATGTAAATTGCTTGAATGAAAACTACCTCAACTTTTGTAATGGTTTGTGAGAGATACTGGTTTATGTAAATAAATTAACTTTAATGATGCATCCTTCTTTCTATATAAAACTCAAGCATTGTTCTGTCCTAGGTTGAACGCAATTAATGTTTTTATTTTTTTTTAACTTAACATAATGCATTAAATTGAATTTAGGGTGATGTCTATCAGCCTAGTCCAGATGATACTAAGACAGGAGTAGCTACACACTCCAAGGGAACGATCCCTGTTCTCCAGGCCCAAGTACAGTGACTTGTGTCCAAACTGTTCAGAGCTAGTCCCTTCTACATATGATTTGCCATATTCTTATATAAGGCCCCCCAAAAAGTTGCTCAAAGAGCCTCTTGAAAGGACTTACAGGTTTTTTATGTACTCTGGGTTACATTCATGGGAGAAATACTGACAAGAGGTCAAAATAACAAAAAAAAACTTCACTGGCAACTCAGAAAGTCAGAGAACTTTGGCAAAAGTTTAGAGCAGCAGTCAATCAACATAAAACACTTCTGGAAGCACTAACTTGGCCCATTTAATTTAGCAAACTCCAAGCCCATCCAATTTTATGTTATTCAAAACTCTGAGAAGAGGAACTTAGAAGAAGAAAGAGAGAAAGACAGAAAAGATATAGAAGGAACAAACATAGCCACTGCTCCTGGTTCCTGCAGTGTTCAGCTGATAGAAGTTCCAAGAGGAGGTACAGTCAAGACATGCTCCATGTTTTGGTTTAAATACCCCTTGGCCACCCTGAGCCCTTCCCCCAGGTGGGACTTCCTGTCATCCGGCCACTCTGGGGCTGGATTGGGGCTCCAGGGCTGGGTGTGGAGCATTGCCTCTGGTGTGCCAGTGACTCTGAGGATATGCCTCTGGTGAGTAGGTTCATTTTGAGATGTTTGGATTGGTGAGATTTTGAAGGACTAGGACAGGAACTCTGACTAGTTCAATATTATCTGCACCACATATTGAGAGAGGTTTTTGCCCAAACCACATCTGGGTTTTTTGCCTAAGGTAAACTGATGCAGACACTCAGGAAGAATTGAAAATAAATTATAGTTTTTTGAAGGAACAAGAAAGAAAATACTTTATCTTTCTCTATAAATTAGAACATAGGCCTTGTTGTTCATAATGTCTTGTTGTTGTTTTTCCCAACTAATTTCAGTCAAAAAGTGAGTGTACTTTAGTCAGCATAGTAGGGCTAAGGTGAGAAGTTGAATCCTGCCAGTCTGTTGATGACTAGTGATAGCCGAAGAGATTTGTTGCCCATTCTGCACAGTAATGAGCACTCAAAGATGCAGCTTTTAAAAGAAGGAACTTAACCTTAAAGTCTGCAATTAAGACTTCCACAGAGACAGCTGTGAAAGATGCAATGAAGTTGCAAAATAAGTTGTAGAGTGTCAGATATGTAAAGTTGCCTGAAAATAAAAGAAAAAAAAAAACAGGAGTAAACAAGATATGAATTGTTTTCTGCACTGTAACTCCACATATGACCATAATATTTTGCTATAAATGTAAGCAATTTAGAAAAAGCAATCATGGAGGATCATATTTACAAGTGTTACATTTCATCAAGAGATAAGCATATGAAGCCAGAAAAGAAAGGAGTATATAATGGATTATATTATGGATATTAGCAATGGCTGGGATTATTTCTTACTGCACAATAATAGTAAGAAGAAATCTGTTTCACTTTTTAGAATACAATTCAGGATGTTAACAGATAATGGTTCATCTGCATATTGAATATGTTGCAGGCAAAAAAAAGGATCTGAAAGATCATAATAAAGGATGTAAAAATCAAACAATACAAAGTTGCAAACTGATAGTAATGAGGTTTCTTTAATTCAGTTTTATGTTTAGATGTCTACACATAGGTGGAATGAGTCTTTCCCTGGATGTTCTCAAGGGCACTCAATTTATCCATTTAAAAACACTCATTTCAGGAGAACAGAATCACTAAACACCCAAAGCTAAGGCACAAGCTGTATCTATCATTTACAGCAACTGGAACTCCTCCTGTGGTACTGTCTTCATTGACATAGTTGACCATGTCACTCATTTAATACAAAGTTGAGGATGATGCTCAATTACTATTGTCATTATTCAGAATGAATGATGTAAAGCCTTGTGTAGCACAGTTTTCAGACCCTGCTCTCAACACTGACTTACTCATTTTACCAGAGACTCATTCTTCTCTAGAGTCTCAAACACTGACCAACCAACATGTATTCACCCCGCCAGCCTGTGTTACTGGGGTGCTGTTTTACAGGTGAAGTCCAGCAGAAGAAATGGCTTTAGGTGAACAGTACCTGGATGCTCAGGTCAGCCAAGACAGTGGCAGTTCCAGGTGTTTTCCATAGCAGGACTAAAGTGAATAAGGCTATTTTTTAGACAAAACAAAGGCTCTCAGGTTAATTTTGCTGTTTTAAAGAGTAACATCTAAAAATTCACTTCCCAGCTGAACATGGAATGGCAGCAGCAGGCTGCGTCCTGAAGTAACACCATCAGTGAGCCATGGTGACCCTAGAGCAGCTATCCACCCTCACCATATGATGCAGTCCTAGTGTCTGAGCATAACAGGCAGAGCTGGAGGCTGAGAGCAACATCCAGCATCAGCTGCCAACATGGCAAACAATCCATCAGCTCTGGAATACATCCACAGGGGCCCATGAGAGGCAGCAAGACACAGGGACAGAGACAGGGTCTGAGGCAAAGTACGGAGTACATCCAAGGGATCTATCTGTGAGACAAGCTACCCCACACTACAGGGATGAGGTCTATCCAGGTGGCAGGGCTGGAAACAGGAACCCCTTTAATGTAGCTCAGGCAGTGTCTGGAGGCCTAAGGCTGAGCTGGAATTTGATTCCTGGGCCTGTGGTCAAAGTGCCAGTGGAGCAGCCGGGTGAGAGTGCTCCAGGCCGTTAAAATCTATTAGTGCACCCAAGACACAAATTTAATATTCAAAATAATTCTCTGCTGGTTTGGGTCTTGTCCTACCTCTGCTAAACTTACTTTTCTTTTTAGTTTTTTTTTTTTTTTTCTGAGTTCTGGTTATTGCTGCCTTTCTTCTACGTTTTAATTCCCAAATAATCTTTCTTATGGGTGCTAATTTGTACTCTAGCACTTGCTAGAGTTAAGACCACTACTGATTTATGAAAAGACTTCATGGCTTTTATCAGGTTAATTATTATTACACTATTCCTCCAAATACCTTGGTGACCTTTTTGATGCAAGTATGTAATTGAATTATTTACAGAGGTTCCCAGGTCTGAAGAATTCCTGTGTTCCAGCTGGGACAGAAACAGATCTCAAGCCATAGAGAATGTACTGCAGCACATTCTTCCTACTTCCACCAGGGCAGCTTCTGTCTTCCTGTACCTTTCCATCATGTTATCTGAGCTCCCTAGGAGTACATCAGCTTCAAAACAATTTGGCTATTGATTTACATGGTTTTGATGCAATTCTCCTCTGTGAAACCATGAAGCCCAAAACTGGATAGCAGGGGTTTTCCTTTGCTAATGTTTTTTTGCAGTACCTTCTGGTCTTGATTGACAACTTTGTATCATCCTTCTACCTCACTACACAATCTTCTCTTTCAGATCATTAATAAAATGTGTTAAAAAGAATGGAGTTTAATGTGAAACCTTGGAACACCTTTCTGCTAATGTACTGGCATTTTTTTAATCCTCACATTTTCTATTTCTTAACCAGTTCTGTCAATTTTATCTCCCTTAGTCTGTCTTTAATATTAAAAATAATTTGTGCTACACCTATCACCAATAATTTTCCAAGACATTAGTTTTTTCCTCTTTAAAACATCTCTCTCCTGGTTTAACTGAGACAGCTGCAATAGTCTAGATGCTGATATTGATGTAATCAATGAAAAGATGCTAAACAGCGTGATATTATTGGTGGGTCACATTGGAAAAAAATGGTATGAAAAGAGGTGGTGTAAGTGTAACATACAATAAATACTGTTGGTGCCAATGAATCTTGAATTTCTTCCTGATCAGTGTCAACAGTAAGAATATCTGTACCAATATTTCAGATAGACTATTTCCCATTAGTTCAGGGCCTTGGGGTGGGTCATGACAGAATTGTGACAGAAAGTTACCAGACTTGAAAGAATTTCAGCTCACGTGTCTTCTTTTTAGGCAAAGGAGGTATGCTACTATTATAAACCTTTATAAACGAAGGATGAAGCTCTGACTCTACCTTTTGGGATGAACCCAGTCCTAATGGGATGTGTTACACGTGCTCTTTAGAAAGCTCCTGAATTGGAGTATAATAATTTTTGGAGCATAACCATTTTTGGAACATATTAGGAAATACACCTAACATCTGAATATCAGCTCTGAGGTGTGATGAATTTTCCCACCATGTTAAAAGTATTTTAGTGCATATAATCTAAAGCTTAGGAGTCTGATTTGTTTTCTGTGGGTATCTATATTCACCAACATATAAAGAGGATACATAAAGTGATTAGGTGCCTAATTTTCATGTCAAGGTAAGAAAGGATGAACCTGTCCCTAGACAAATAGGAGAGTTGATAATTTTACAGTGGAGCATCTGTGGATGTTGGGTCACCTCTGAAATCAGATACAAGCTGAACTGTGGTTGCATTTTTAGTATGTAAACTTTTTTGATATCCCTCCTTAAACACTTAGGTTCTCATTTTGATATGGTTAGTTGAGAGTGTAGAGCAAAACCTAAACTGAAATCAGTGAGTACAACTGTAGTAGATAAAAGAGGTAATCCCAGTTCTTTTAGCAAATAAAAGCTCAAGCTATTCCCTTCACAAACAGCCATGCACCAAAAACATCCTAGATACAGACTCGCAAATTTGGTTTTCATGTTGACCTTGATGTAGTGAGGGACACTTAACAGAGACCCTCACTGTTCTGCTTCCTCTCCTTTCAGCTTCTCCAATTATCCTGCAAGATCCCCCTCCAATATTACTTTGCAAATTACCTCCCTTTCTGACATGGAAATGATGTATTTCAGGACACAACTGAATACATTTGTAATAGATCTTAAATGGCATTTCTAGCAAGATTCTAAAGCCTAGGAATCCTCCTTCCTTGTCTGTGGTATGCCCTATTTGTTGTAACCTATGAGGCACTCCCAGACTTCTTGGTGCCTTCAAGACAATGAATTTGTTTCCTTTGGTTATATTATTCTTCACTAACAGAAGCTCAGAAGTTCACTGGCACATCAATTCTTTTGATACTTTGCAAAAGATCCTAAGCAGCTTTTTAAAAAAGCAATAATAGTATAGATTAATTATTATGAGGCTGTCTATATTACAAAGTTATAGAATTCATAAAATGGTGTCATATGTGTAAATGCAAACCTGCAGTCTTTATTTATTAAGTTTTGACTAACTGTAATGTGTGTCACTATTTGACTTATCCCTGACGTATGAATAGCTTTAAACATTTGGTTTTATTTCAGTCTGAGAATCATGTAATGTTAAGTGACCCAGCCTCAGGCTCTGAAGACTGATTGTGTTTTCTCCTCCAGCTCTTTGAGAGCTGCAGATCTGGCCAAAGCTATTTAAGAAGAAAAAAAAAACGGAAAGAAAAAAGAGAAAAAGAGCAACATAGTATGATCTAATCTTATTTATTTAGTGTCAACACAAGAAGCTAACTGAAATCAAAGATTAATTATATTGTTCTCTCAAAACATTATCTTTTTTTAAACTTGATTTTACAGATTATATTGTAGTATCTGTAAAGACCTTCAGATTCTGTTTTATATTAGATTAAGAAGCCCATATATTTTTGACACTTGAGCCAGAATGTCTGCTAACACTTCTCTTTGCTTTTATCTGACAAAAACAGTCAAAGTCACAAATAGTATTTTTTAATGTCCTTAGATTTTTACATATTTCTCTTTTTTTGCCACTTAAGTGCTTTTTTCTCTGTCTAGGCACATGAAGACTACTTATAGGACTTAGCATGCTCAAAAGTTGTTAGCAGTTTGTCAATGCAGTAGGTTAAGGTGAAAATGCTTTAGGTGGAAATATACATAACAACATACCAGAACTGGATGACAGCAACTGATTTGCCTATATATTACAGAATATTGAAGGTCTTATTGATGCTTTTTCTTGGTTCTCCTTTCATAATGGAGTTATAAATATTTCATCACTGAGATAATTTTGTTTTCTCCTTTGTAAAAACCAATTTCACATTCACTGAATCTGTAGCAGAACATTCATTTCCCATCTTTCTACCTCACAAATATAACCAAACCATATCCTATCATTTTTTTAAAGTTATGCCACTTATGAAACAATGAAAACCCCACAATATTGATTTCTGATGTCACAATTAACGTGGCTTGTTGTAGTCCAGGTTACTTAAATCAGGAGACTGAGAAAAAGAATACATACAGTTGTCTCCAATGAAGGACTAATCACTGTGAAAGGTACATGTTCAAACCTAACTTCTTAGTTATGTTATCTTCTCAAATGTAGTGTTAGAGTGGAGAGAATTAATGGTCTACATTGTTGAAGACACAGTTGCTTCTCATCAAGAAATGTCCATAAGCACACTTGAACAGAAAAACAGAAATCAGATTACTTGTTAAAGGAATTTTGATGCTGTGTTATATAAATTGAGACTTCTTTTGTTTTGTGAATATTTACTGTGGACATAACTGTCTCTTTAAATGTCTTAGTTCAATATTATGATTTACCCTGACAGCTGCTTTACTGATAAGATAATATTGCAGGATTAATTTTTAATGTATTTAATTTTATTTTAGTCATGCAACCGGTTGAAATTCTGCACCAGTCATTTGGTCAAAGTCTAAACACTAGAAAAATATCTGCTCTGAATTAAGGAAAAGTTACAATAAACAGTCTAGTTACACATCTTCTTTAAGCTATATCTAGAATTGAAAGCAAGCAAAGAGATCAGCCCAACTCAAAATTCTTTTGAAGCCAGTTCTTTGCTATGTGAGGATTTGAGATTGTGGATTTGAAATATAAAGTTGGAAAAAAAAATTATGTCAAATGCCTGAAGGCCATAAACTGTAAAGACAGAATCTTATATCTAATTTAGAAAGTTTGGCAAGTGTTATATTCATTGATTTTTATGGTCATTTTTTGTCCTTTTTTTTTTTTAAAGTTAAAATGTCAAATGGAGTTCTGTAAAGCATAACACAAGTTCTTTCCATTCTCTGGTGTGGATATATTCTGCTTTTTGGGCATTCTTTCACTGTCAATACTTAGATCTGTTGTTTGAAATACTGTTCTTGATATAATTGTTTTTTAAATGCAAACCCATATGTGTGATCTCAAGAGAAACTGGTAAATTTTACCAAATGGGCATCCCTAAATTACATGCCATCTGCAGCTAGTGATGAGAGGACTAAACCCAGTCAGCTGTGATCTTCCACCACTGCTATCATTTTGATTGGCTCTAGGGAAATCAACAGCTTTTGGCTTGAACTTTTCTCACCCCAGCAGGTTATTATGGACTGGTTGAGATGTACTGGCTAAAGAATGACTTCTTTTATCTGCAGCTAGGCCTCAAACTGTTTTCTTGTGGAAACCAGCAGAAAAACTCCAAATTTCAGCAGCGCAAAAGTAGGCACGTACTCTGGCACAGACTCAGATTTTATGAGGTATAAATGTACATCCTTGCTAACTAAGAAAGGCTGTTAAAATATGTAAAGCATGGAAGAAGAATTTAAGAAAAATTATTATTGCCTATGTAATTGTAAATTAATATTACTAGGAAAAAAAACAATTAACTTCTCAGAACAGCATGTTCACATTCTGAAGGGATAATTGTCAAGTGGGAATTAATGTATTGTTGTGGTGCCTCTGGGCATGGCTTGCGACCGGGCCCGGCCCCGCTGGGCCGAGGGGGGCCGGCCCTTCCCCCCCACTGCGTGGCAGCTGGGGTGGCACAGCCCGGCTGGCAGGGGCCGACCCGGCCCAGGGCGGCAGGGGTTGTCCCCGCCCAGGGGAACAGCTCATTGGTTCCCATGCCGGCTGCAGACAGCCAACTCACTGGCCGGCGCCACTGTCAATCATTGTGGTCCTCCGTAGTGATTGGCTCTCCCAACTGCCCTCCCCTCACCTCCTTCTTATAACACGCCCTGAGCGCCATTTTGGCTGTCTTCTCTGCACCATGTTCCAGTAATAAAATCTACTGGCAATAAGCAGAAAAGAACCCTTACTTGTCTCTTCACTTCCCTGCATAAATTAAACCGCTGTGCGTGAGCTAAGCCTAGGTCTGCGTGAGTTCTGATGCTCGGCTCGCCTCTGATCGGAGACTAGATAAGGCCTGAGTCACGTTATCTAGGCAAACAGGACCGATGCAAAATACTCCGAGTTACTCGCGCTTCTACCCGCGTCAAGGTATAATAGCATGTGGGACTTTAGGATCATCTGAGTGGAAAAAAAAAAGGGAAAATAATACATAGATGCCACCTCACTAAGAAAAAAGCCCTCTGAAATCCCATTGATCGTCCTCTATTATGTTGTCCCCCTACCCCCACCATTCCCTCCTACCTCACAGCATATTCCTTTAAAGTAATAAAAGTTATTGTCAGCTAATTAAAACTGCAATTAAAAAATGTAACTGGAAATGTATTGAGATGCACCTTGTTATAACTGACAAAAAGCCTGGCAAATTAAGTGCTTAGATCTTGTGAGCCTAACTAAATACTTAGTAATTTTTATTTATTTATTCCCTAACTAAATGAACTAGTAAGGTCAGAAGACAAGATCTGAGAGCCAGCTCTGAAAAAAACCCAAACAAACTCAATCACAAAACTGACCGTATCAGTGTTAAAATTAATCTTTGGTCTTTCAGCTATGTTTTCGAGTTCTGTCCTCTATGCTAGAATTTTAATATGTACGTTTGTCTTGCTCCAAGAGCTTCTGTAGGATCAAATTCCCCATGGAATTTAAGGGAAAGAACGGCTGGTGTCTCTAAATGGCTTTATTTAATGTCTAGGTGCTGTGTTGCTCAAAAATGTTACAGTACCAAAGTACACGTGTTACAATTCAGCTGCAGTTACCTAGGAAGATTTTTTGTAAGGTCACAAAGTAAAGAATCATTGAAATATGGGAATTTCCAAGATGTACTGAAGGAGAGTCTTAAGGATAATGATTTAGGGCTTATGATTTCTAATTTGCATGTGTATTTGAGGCTGGATGTCTGAATTACAGTTTTGGTCTGTTAATTTGTATCAGGGAATCTCACCCTCCCCAAATAACTTATCTATTGCTTGTTAACCAGTGAGATAACTCAAACAGGACAGCTGTCTTATAGTGAGTTATCTTCGTGCTATGGGGTTAACACTGGTCTGGCATCTCCCAACTCCCAATAAACATCTTCCTGTCAAAGTGAGATCTGGAAAGATAAGCTGGATTTCTGACCAACAGATACCTTACTTTGCAAATATAAAAGGGACACCAAACTTTCACAAAGCAGAAATCTTCTACACATTCCCTGGAAATGTGTGAAGTTTCTCGTGTGAGTAGGGACCCATGCTTTGTGGTTACTCCCCAGGCTTTAAGTGAAAGGACTCTGTGTACATTATTGTCATTTGGTGGTAAGTTACATTTGACTTCTAGTCAATACAATTTATTTTGCTGCCTTTAATGTAGGTACCTCAATATTGTGCACTGTTTTATGCTGTAAGCTATTAGTAGTTCCTTTCAGTTTTATACTGTGTAGTGCGTAATTCTGATTAAGATCTTTCGTCTGCTATCTCTTGTCTGTTTAATAAAAATTCCCTTTTATAAATAGACCAAATTTGCCATCATTAAACCTTGCAGGCCAGAGTGATATTTTCAATTTAAACCATTGCGAAAAACTAAGGCAGGGTTTGTCTGAAACTCCCACTCGTCCCGCGACATCATTAGATTCTCAATGCTGTAGTTTTCCATGTGTGAAATGTAAAATGTATCTTTCTTCCACAACAGAATGCTGTGAGAGAAAAAAATTTGAAGATTGTGTCTCCTCAGATCCTACAGGAATCTATTTGATAGCATCCCTAATAAATACTTTAAGTTTGACATAAGATGTTGAAGGTTTTAAGACACATTATGAAAGAAACGGGAAAAAGATGAGAAGATGGGAAAAAAAGACAAATTTACTGGGAGATAAAGCATTGTGAAAATATTTTTACTGGCTTTTTATGGTCTTCTTGTTCATTGATTTTTCTTAAAATCTTATGCACAAAAACTTAAAGCTATTTCAACACCAATCTTTCCATTCCTCTTGATTTCTTAGCAAATTAGATGCCTAAACCATTTTTAATTTTTTGTCCATAAGTGGTTAAAGATTAAAAATTGAGAGGTTCTGAACTTGCTTGTGTTAAATATTTTGCATAACATTTTCCCACTGAAGCCAATATTCACTGTGGGTTGTCTCACTTCATCTGATTGCTCAGTGGTGTAGCATCAGTCCCAGTATCATAAGCCTGTTTTAACAAATGCATAAATTTGGGGGACAAGGAAAAATCTATTGCAACCAAAATGATAAAAATCCCAAATAAAATTGTCTATTATGTTAGGCTAAATTGCTGTATAAGCTTCTTGCATTATTGTTGTCACAATTAAAGCCAGAACAAAACCCCAAAAATAATATTGTCAGGCAGCAGACAGCAGAGTCACTAGCAGAGAGCAACAAATTCATTTGCAATAGCTTATGCACAGTTTGCTATCACCAGTGCACTTTACTAAAAATATATGAACTGATGGCAAACTCTGACTGCAAAATCTATCAGACATTTGCTGTAAGTGCTTTAACATGCCTCTGCAAGGAGCAGAAAACAGGAAAAACTCTTTGCATTTTGAAAAATCTGCTCAAAATAAGTTATATTATTTTATATCCCCACTTGAAAGAGCCAGAGGACTGTCACAGTGACTTTTCCAAATTATGTTCTTTCCCTTCAAAGTATTGCTCACTTAGATGTCTGAAGAAAGGTGAGACCTTTCTATTGATTTTTCAAGTGTTTTTTTGCTGGTGTGCATTCCTCAAGACTAATGTTAGCACGCTCTCACAGCTTTGCACCATTACCTTTATTTATTACATTTACCAGAAACATTTCCTATTTGATTTCCTGTACCCAAAATTGTGAATATATGCAACACCTGGAAAAAGATCAACACTCTAGTACTACCAACTAAAGCCTGCAAAAGGCGACATGAAATCATTCTCTAAGTCAATGCTAAGAAATATGTATTGGTATCTATTTGTACATAACAAGAGATGAATATTGGAAATCTAAAGTGGTTTTCATGCACTTTTGTATGGTCAAAGGGCAAAAACACACCCCTGTGATGTCAACAAGGACTTTTGTGATTGACTTAGGTGAACACAGGATTTCACTCAGAATAATTTTGCTTCATAAGGAGAGATGGAGAGAAAAGGATGGGGAGGGAGACAAGTTATATTTTATTTGAAGTCTCTGCAGTTGTAGAATCCACAAAACTTGTCTCCACATGCAAAGGATGAAGACTGGTTCCTAACTAAATAGGAAATGACATCCAGTCTATGAGAGAAGATGGGTAGGATACCAAATTTTAGCGAACTGAAAACTTTCTTCCTGAGAAAATTCCCCAGTGTTCATGCAGAGAAGCCAGGAGATGTTAGAGTTTTGTGTCAGAGTTCTGTAGCCCTATGCTACATGACACTCAGCTATACTTGAGAGGGATAATGGATGAATTGACACTGCACGTACTTGAACAATTATCATGAAAGAACTGGAGTAGTTTAAACTCTCATTTATTGCATCGTTTTTCTGCCTTACAAGACTGACTTTGTTTAGGGTAAGTGTTTACCTTTCAGCTTCTAATTGAAGGCAATTCACCAAACCTACCTTTTTCATATATTTTTAAATTACTATTTTGGAGGTAAATGTTAGCAACAACATCGAAATTGTACTTTAAGGATTCTGTGGAGATGCACTTCTTATCTGTAATACCATTCTTATAAATAAGAATATCCTCTTTCTGAGCTTTTTGTAGCATTTTACTGTGATGGTATATTTGTCTGTGTTTTTAAAAAGAGGTATTGAAGAAAAACAATAGTTTTTTCTATATATCTTTTTCCTTTGCCTTCTAATTGTGAATCTACTAGAATAAAAGGTTTAAATACAGAGAAGAGCACAGCTTTCAGAAAAGTAAAAGGTAGAATTTTATTTTCTTAAATTTTTGAAACAACAGAGAATGGAGGTAATGTGATTTTATGAAAGATATGATTGCAATTTTTTTGTTTGTTTCTGAAGTTTTTTCCCTTTCCTTTGGTGGCACATCAGGTAAAATCTAATTTGCATACTTTATTGTGTGTACATGAAAAATACATACACAACCTGCAGTTGTTTCTGTACTTGTGGTGTGCTGCACTCAAGCTGCTCCTCTGAGACAAAGAAAGTTTGCCTTGACTCCCTAACCTACTGTCAAAGAGGACACAATTATGCAGATTCCGTGGTACATTGATCTTTGTTTGGGGCACACACAGAAGTGGTGCCGTGTGAGCTATAGAGCATGGAAATCCTTTTCCACTCACTTCCATACAGAAGATGAACAATGAAGAACCTTTTAAAAGAGTGGCTGAAGTGAAGAGCCATCAGGGTGAATACACAGCTCAGAAGACATAAGAAAGAAAACTGCAGGAGGGGGCAAAAAAAAAGACACACTGGCTGTCAACTCCCACAGCTTTGTCTTCACTCTTCCAACTTTGTCCACTATAATCTGGGTTTTGCCTTTGTTCTTGTCATTGAATATGCCCTTTGGAGTGACCCAATCACAGTGACCTTTTTGGAGTTCACAAGAATAGCAGATGCCAGCTTGTGCTACATAATAAGAAGGTATGTTCTCATTGTTGCATTCCAAAGACACTGCTCAAGCTGGTTCAAATAAAATGAGAACCAAGCATAGTCTTCACCAATCCCTCTATCCAAATGAAACAATATTGTCATGGTTTGTTTAAGTATGATTTTCCATAATTAGCCTGTAGTCTGATTTTTCTGGATATCTGTACTCACGAGTTCAGAGGCATTCATAGACATTGCAGGTGAACTGCACAATTGTGAATTGTTTCAAAAAACTTCTAGATGGAGAAGACCAAACTCATGCCAGAGAATATTCTAATATTTAGTACCATAAATGGCAATGACCAGCACCTAAACATGTTACCAGATGGGCACAAAATAGCTGGAATAGACATAGTCACTGATTTTCCTTCCAACAATTCTGATCTGTGATGAGAAATTACTTGCCTAGAAAAATATTTTCTTACATGGTAGTATCACTTTTAAGTATGAAATTTGTGATTTTTCACAGCCTAGATAGAATATGATGAGGAACCACATCAGCAAGATCTAAGAATAGGGGAATAGCTTTTGACTGAATTAACATTTGCCCTTGAAATACTTTATAGCTTCAAAATTTTTGCAGTAGGAATTATGTTCCCACCTTCAAACATCTATAATAGGAATATGTACATGTGAGCTACTATCTGCAAATTTATTCAGTGACAAGCAAAAGAACTAGACAAACCCTTCAGGTGTGCTTCAACTGGACAGTTTTAGCTGTCTGCTTTAGGCTGGCTGGACTCAAGCCCTAAAAGTGCCTGCTTTTTTTTTTTTTTTTTCCCCACAGACTGTAAGGTAGACTATTTCAGACATAGCATCAAGCTAAGATGCAATTTATTGATTGAAGAGACAGATACAGCTAAAGCACAGCCTAATTAACATTTTGCCTTCATGTTTGAACAAAAGATTTACTGAGAAGTAAAAAACTAGCACAGGTTAAGAAATCTCGCTTTGGTCAGATGAATCCTATGCTCAGTAAGTCTTACTGACTTGGAATGTATGACTCCTAAACACAAAGAAATAAAAAACCCTAAAAAAATTCAAATGGTTTTTGTATTCTGAGTGAGTAAATTCCTTTCCACAGTGGTTTCAGAGAGTTTATGCTGTGGGAATACCATGCTGATTTAGCTGTGATTGCACTTTCCACACTCACTGGAGCAGAATAAAGCAGGTTTTGTCCTTATTTAGTCCAAATTGTATTTGTTCATATAGTCTAGTCATGTTGTCCTTGTTTTCAGAAAGGTTTCAGCTCTGTCTGGAAATGCTTCTCCCATTATTTTGCAACTCTTTATAGAAATGTCCAGGGGATATTTCCAGGTCTTGGAGATCTGTTATGCTTCAGATGTTCTAATTTCTTGATCACCTGTTCTGGCTGAATCTTATCTCATTCGATATTTTTTCTTGCTCTCCTGGGAAATTCGTGTCTGTTTCTGACATCCATCCCCAAGCCTTATGTGTGAACACAGAGGCAAAGAATTCATTTGATTGTGCTTTAGTTACGTCTGTCTCTTCAGTCAGTGAATTACCTAGGCTGGCTCTTAGAATACTTCCAATGACCTCTTGTTCAATATGTTCTTGAAAAAAAGAAAACTTTGCTCTTTATCTTAACCTCTTCTGAAATTTTCCTTTCGTTTCACATCTTTGCTATTCCTAGCAGATCACAGTGTTACCTATTGTGTTATGTCATCTCTTCAGTTAAGCTCATTCTTTTAATACTTTTCATCTGCCTCTTTGTGGTCTTTGAATAACTTTCATTTTGATTCCTTCAATTTTTTTTTAATTTGTTTTTCAGATGCTAGATAATTCTGGTAATGTCAGAGCACAGAGTTTGAATACTGTGTGCAGTTCTGAGCCCCACAATTTAGACAGGATGTGAAGGTCCTTGAATGTGTTCAGAGGAGGGCAACAAAGTGCGTGAAAGAATGGGAAGGAGTGTTCTATGAGGAACACCTGAAAACTTTGGGCTTTTCTAGTCTGGAGAAAAGGAGACTAAGGTACCCTCCTTGCTCTCTACAGTTTCCTGAGGAGGGGAAGTGGAGAGGAGGAGCTGATGCTTTCACCCTGGTATCCAGTGATAGAATACATGGGAATGGTTCAAAGCTGCAGTAGGGAAGGTTCAGACTGAACATCAGGAAGCATTTCTTTACCAAGAGGGTGTTCAAACACTGGAACAGGGTTCCTAGAGAGGTGGTCAATGCCCCAAGCCAGTCAAATATTTAAGAGGCATTTGGACAATATTCTTACTAACAGACTAACTTTTGGTCAGCCCTGAATTGGTCAGTCAGTTGGACTAGATGATGGTTGTATGTTCCTTCCAACAGTAGAGTCCCATTCAATTCTGTTCTATAATTTATTCATTGTTATTTCCACCTCCGCATTTTTATTTTTTTCTATTGCTTTATTTCATTTGATTAGACAAAACATGCTAGTAATCTTAAAATGTTCATGGTGGAAATAGCAAGATGTGTGTATCTGATAAGTGTAGGGAAGCTATTTCTCTCTTCAAAACCGAGTTGCAGGGATCTTGGACCAAAATCCCATGGGCTAGACATAAGCCAGGCTGTACATCTATAAGTGGGAAAGTGGTAAAAGTGAGAGATTGGGCTGGCAGACCTTTGTCACATAAAATGATAGTTCATGGCAGTCATTGCACCTCATTCCCGCAGAGCTGAGGGATTAAGTGCTGTAATAATCAGCCAAGAAACATACATAGCATGTTTTATAAAACTGCCTCACTTTTCTCAACGATGCTCTGGAGGTATTTAGGGTGAGTCACTATAATCCTCTAGACCACTACCACTGTTATCCAACTATAAAACTATAAGGAATTTTTCTGATAAATATTTATCTTTAAGTTGTGCTCATGAGAAAGTGAAAAGTGGTTCTGAGTGTGAAATAGTAGCTGCACAAATGATTTATCACTTCTGTTGTTATGCAGCATAGTCAGAGAGGCCCAAGAGCCTCCTGGAGCTTTATTCTGAGGAAGTGGAGAACTTGGAGCACAACAGAAGATACAGTTTTAACACCAAGTGCAGTCCACACAAGAGAAATGAAGAATGAGGAACTGAAGATATGATTTCACCAAGAGTCTACAGCAACATATTTGAACTTAGAGTTTTTGTTTCAAATAAAAAGTTTTTAGGAGGTTTTTGAGCTTTTAATTTTTCAGAGAGAAGCCAACATTTTCCATGGGGAAAGAAACAAAATAACATAATCTTCCAACTAATTTTGGTTGTAAGAAATGTTATGTTTGTGTAAAGTGCTTTTAGACCATCAGATAAAGGTCACTGGGGAAGTGGAAAATGTCATTAAGAAATTCACTGACTTGATTTTCCACAGGTTTAGGCCTAATTTGCCAGCTAAATACTACACTTCTTTGTCTACAGCAAAGTCTGTACAAGACTCAAAATTAAATTAGATTGCATATTCTAGTTCTCTGTTGGTATTAAGGTCACACCAAGCTACATCTATAAATTACCCAGGCACAGTCAGTTCTTAATGCAGCCCCTAAGGACACTCCAGTGCAGTGGCGTGAAGAAAGGATTTCTCTGGCTTAGCATTAGGCATAATCATTCCAGGCCACGCTTTCCCCCAAGCAGTCTTACAATACCCCCAAAACTGAGGACAATCCACCTGATGCAATCCTTCCAAAACCCTGACTTGCAACAGCTGCTAGAACTCTTGTCAAACCCAGCCTGCTCCTCTGCTTTCCCTGTGATTGCTTTCAGGTTGTTTCTGCCTCCTCAATGCTCTGAAGCTGCTCTGCAAGAAGCCCTTTGCACTGGTTATTTTCTTTTGTGTATTGGAGATAAATCCACTTGCTAAATATGGGAGCTATAGATTACTAGTACCCACTAAGAAGTGAATGCATTGAAAACATTTATTACTACTTAATTTCTGAAAGTCCCCCAAGTATTTTCAATCTTCAATAAATCCGGAGGGATTGGTTTATAGGGAACATGCTCCCAGGGGTATCAGCTAAGTGATACCTTCCACAGAGAATTAACTCAAACAAGGCTGGAGGGCACTCTGTCACTGACAAGTTAAAACATGAGGTTATTTTGCTCTTGAAGTAGCCCTAAGAAGCTCTGAATACTACAGTAAATGGATCCAGAAAGGTTGGATTTAGAAGTCAGACACATAAATACTTCTTAAGAGCTTTTCTGAGAAACTCAGTGCTGATAATATATGAAGTAGAGTAGGAATCCAAAACCCAAGCTAGTGCTGTAAATGCTGAGGTATTCCACAAACAACTGCTGTATTCTTTATGAATAGTCCTTGATGCTGCAAGTCACATGTTCTTGCTTAATGCTCTGAACTAAAATACACGATAAGTTTCACAGTGAAAAAGGCTTCCATTACGAAATGTAAATTCATGAAACTCTTCCAATGCAGCCTGGATTTTATGACGAAGTAGAAATTCACCTTGAAATTTCCAGTAATCAGACAATCTGATTATTTATCTACAATGTGTGAAATAAAAGCTAAAGACTTTTTTTCTGCATTTTATTCATAGCCCAGTGAACACCATAGCTAGATTTTTACTAGATGTGGGGGTAAGTATCCTCTCTTCATTTATACTAGCTTGTTCCTTTCTGTATGAATAATTAAATAACCACTGGACTGGAACTACAGTTTGGGCAATACAGATATTCCAGAAATTTCACTGAAAAATTCCACACAGCTTTAATAAATTGTCTAAAGTGTATTACATTGGCCAACTCTTACCATTCAAATCTTAATATTGGCCAGGCTGGAGCCTCTTCTTTGTTGGTCCTAGAGAATACTGGAGCAGGTTGGAATCTGTTATCATCTTTCAGCTCTAGGATTTTTCTCATTACTTGACTTGTTTTAAAGTACAGGAAGTTTCTGGTGTTTTATGCTTTTTACTGAATTCATCACTAGGATAATAAATAGTAAACTTCTAACATCAGTTTTCTCCCCTCATTTTCTTCAAAATATTTCATTGTAGACAGATCAGATTTAATGCAATTTCATCTCTTAAGGTCCTCTGTATCTCTTTTTTAGCAATACTTGGGGAAAATGCCAAGCACTCTTAACTACAGTGTTTGCTTGGAAATTGCTTCACTGGCACTTGTCTGGGAACACAGAAGAGGCATAACCTAATTGATCCATAAAGGTGAAAAGAAAAAGCTCTGTAATGCAAAATATATTTTTATGGTAAAAGGAATTGGAAATGCAACAGACATTAAAAGTATGAGAAAGATGTTTTTGCAAAGCTAAGACTGATATTTAAAGTCCAGAAAATTAGGAAAAAATATCAAAATTATAGTTGGCAGACACTTTCATGTTATCATTGAGTCATATAATCATGGAATGATTTGCCTTGGAAGGAACTTAAAAGAACATCTAGTTCCAACCCCACCCTGCTATGGGCAATGACATGACCACGGGACTGGGCTGCTCAAAGGCCCATCCAACCTGGCCTTTATAAGGCTTTTTCTCTTAGACAAAGTCTTTAACTTAGCACAGGTGATTTGACATTACAATATCTGGAGCCTAATAATGGAAAGAGGTTAATTCTATACTACTCTAAATAATTAATATGCAACTTGTCTTACAAAGTCCAGAGAAATTGTCATAATCCTTATTCCTCTGACCTTGTGATTGCATTGAAATAACAGTGCCTATTGCAATCAAGAGGCAGAATTTACTTGTAAAAGCCAAATTTACTAATCTTGCTGATGAGTTGCTGATGACTGTTAGAGCACAGACCATGCAGTGGCTCTCTGGGACCCATATCTACCAGCTGACACAAGCCAGAATTACATAGGACAGGGAGCACAATTCTGCCATAAAGCCCATTAAAACTTGTAATGAGGAAAGGAATCCTTTTTATGAGGAGTCAACGGTGTATTAGCACTGCACAAGAGACAAAATAGCACTACTGACAAGATGGAGTGAAAAAATACATGAAATAACTCCAATCCTCTGGACCTGTCAGATCTTTACACTCAGTTCACTATTTTAACTATTTTTGACAGTATAATGCTAAGCATCAATTTGCAGTAACAAAGAAAATCTGTCCCAAACAATTTTTCATCTGTGTTTTTTTTCTTTTTTGTCTTTTGGTTTATCTTTTATTCCCACAAGCTTATGGATAACTGTGTTATCTGTTGGTGACAAAATCTTTGCAGCAAAGGGGCTGCTGGGGCAGCCTCTGTGAGGACAGACTGGGACTGTCTGATAGCGGACACAGGCAATTCCAGCCAAGAGCAACAGAGCTACCATAGGGCATGATTAAGCCCCTCAGCCAAGATGGTACCACTTTTGGGGAAACACATTTAAGAAAGGGTGGCCCATGTCAACCCAACACAATAGCATAATGTATAATCTATAATACTATACTTTTTTTTTTTTTTTTCTTTTTGCACCTTCATTGCTAAATATGTATCACAGGAAAATTTGAAGAGCCCAGGTGGCAATGTGACTCTAGAATCTTCAGTGTTGCTGGAACATGAATCTACATCTTAGGATGTCAACCAAGAGAATACAATTTTTGGAATTTGACATAGTTTATGAGTTCAGCCTCCTCCCATTTCCTTATTTTATATCTGTGCTAATCTCTGTTTTTGTGGGGTTTTGTAACAAATGTTACTAAAATGGTTCCAATTATATTTCAGTACCACAAAAAGTAGTACTGACGTTACTGAAAGAATGGCAAATAGCAGTGAAAAATCAAGAACATGCTGCTGGAAGTGAGGAAATCTTAAGTCCACCCTTATGACAGCAGCAAATATATGTGGAACAGGACACAGACCTGTGTGGCAACCTCAAGCTCCCTCATCTAATTATTGTAGGTTGACTCTCTGTAATAGCTTTCTGTGTAGTTTAAGTTTAAAATTAACACAAAATCTCCCCTCAGCCTTTCATCCTGGAAGTTCATCTTGTGTGTGAAATATATGTATTCCAGTTTAAAAGCAGTGACATCCTTCTTTATAAATTCTTACACAAATAGACAATATGAAATGTCAAGGGGTTCTTTAGACTAACAGAGAAATTCTTAACAAGATCCAAAGCTGAAGGTAATGCTACACAAAATAATGGGGAAAAAAATCTAATCTTTTTGACAATTCTACCAGAGGTTGTTCAATTCTTATAAGCCTCTTTCTGGGAGCCTATAATAGAAAACTTCAGTTACAGAAGCTCCAGTTCACACCAGTAGAAGTAGGAAGATAGACTAGCCTTTTTTGGGAGGGTTCTTCTATTTTGGTTTTTTTTGGTTTTTTTTTTTTTGGCTGTTTGGTTTTTTTTTTGATGTGATATTGTTTTTTGTTTTGTTTTGTTTTGTTTTTGTGTGTGTGTTGCTTTGGTTGTTTTTTTTCTCAAGAGGGAAAATATTTCTTTATCCATTCAAAAAACCCCAACCTTTTATGGGAAGAAAGGGCATATACTAAAATAAAATCAGATTTATAAATTATTAATAGAAATTAATAGTAATAAAAAAGTATCACCTGTGGTCAATCTTGGCAATTATACGGTGAGAAAAAGGTACTCAGTTGCTGATCTTTCCTGCTGGTGAGATCTCTTTCTCTGTTGAATATCCAGGTCATAAGGGTATTGCTCAACTATCATGTGCTTATCTGCTCTGTCTGTGAGAGCACCACACAGAGGTTCAGCTCCCTTTCCTAGGAAAGTGTCTGTGGCCTTTTGAAGAGATCTGATGTTTTATGTAGATGCTCTTGATGTATGTCCTGGTCTAGGCTCCTGGATTTTGTTGTTTCCTCCCAAGTACTCATTGTCATGCTGCATTCATTCTTGCTCAGGTAACCAACTCATATTTTTCAACACTATTTCTTGTAACTACTGCACTGCATGACACAGTGCTTCCATTCCTGTATTTATCTGAAAGAAGTTTCTGAAGTACACCTGAGAGAGGAATCATGATACATGGGACCAGAACTTGGTCTATATCACTAAAGCTTTACTACTTCTTTTCTGTATGAAGACGTATCTTCTCTTTGCTTTTCCTCATCTACAGATGCTGCAATGACGTATTCTGAGAAGGAACTCCACTCCAACATTTCATGATGGCTATTTTGACCACAATGTCCCAAACTACAAAACATTGTACAACACCTAGATAAATATAACCTAGCACATCTTAGCTTCCCTTCCTTGTCAAAAGATGCTGACAGACTTTCCCCAGGAACACCTCTGTCTTCCTGGAGTTCTCTGAGAGTTCTGAATTGCTCTTATCCCTGTAGATAATTCTCCCAAGGCTTGTTAAGTGACCACCTTTAAAGAGGCTCACACAGAACAAACTCAAAAGGTGAGATCTCAAACTCTATTTTGTTCTGGATTAAAAAAAAAAATTCCTTTCTGAAAAAGACAGAATAGACAAAATTAATTTTTGTTACATATACAATAATAAATATATTAAATTCTGTGTGTTGCATACAGATGAGAAGCTAAATGTTCTTCTGGACAAAATTTTCCTGACTTATGACAAAGTGTGAATTAATCTGGAGAAAAGGAGGCTGAGAGGAGATCTTATATCTCTCTACAAGTACCTCAAAGGAGGTTGAAGTGAGGTGAGCGTCTATCTCTTCTCACAAGAAAGAAGTGATAAGACAAGAGAAAACATCCTCAACTTGTGCCAGGGGTAGTTTAGATTAGACACTAGAAAAAATTTCTTCGCTGAAAGAGTTTTCAAACATTTAAACAGGCTTCCCAGAGAAGTGGTTGAATCACCAACACTGGAGATATTTAAAAGATGTGTAGACATGGTGTGTAGGATTTGAAAGTTTTGTTAGTGATTGTACTGGATGATCTTAAGGGTCTTTTTCAGCCAAAATGTTTATATGATTATATAATTCTAAATCACACTTTCTATACCTTCTCTCCTCTTTATACAGTAAATTTTAAATGTTTCTAGTATTACACAAAGTATTCTTTCAGTGGGAAACTATAGATACGAAGTTTTCTTTTCTTGTGCACCTGTAGCTCAAGGGATGTACCCATAATGGGTTTTTAATTAGCATGCCTTTCTAGATACTACAGCACATGCTCGATGTACAAGTCTGTGGAGTTACAACTCTGTTGGACAGAATCACAATGTATATAGGGGATTTCAGAGCCACCTCAGAGATGGATGTGTGTCTGATTCCACACAAGGCAAAGTCAGTAAAAAGTGGAAATACTGTGTGGCTAGCAACTACAGAACTACCAAAAGGAAAAGGGAAAGGAAAGCCCTTCAGGATAGAAGACAAATTAAATATAACACTCTAGATTTAGTTAATAATGACATTGATGACAGTGACAAATACACAAGATGAAATTATTCTCTTACTTACCTGTGACGGAAGCAGTCACATTTTTTGTCCGATACTGTTATAGAATATATTCTGTTGTATTATGTCATGCATAACTAATTCCCAGACCATGGGAATACTGTTGCAAATGAGTGGGAAAGGTTAAAAATGAGCTGGCATACAGTGGCTATGGAAAAGTGCTTTTCTGTGAATGAAAGTTACCAACAATGTATTGTTCCTTGTCTACTAACATACAGTTAAATTAGATATAAAAGAGCAGGATTTTATATAAAAATGTAATATTTTAATAGAGGTTTGTCGTTATGAACACACTAATACAAAGATTCTGTAAATATCCATCTTACTTTCACATATTTTAATTTTTTGTCTTTAATTGTCCATGAGATATACTTGACACTTTCTTTACAGTTTTTTAAGTCTTTGTGTTCACAGAAGGGATGCAGCTCAATGCTTGAGCTTGCAGGGATAGGCCCTGAGGCTAGAGTTTGCAGAGCCAGCATGAAGAGGGTGTAATGATGAAAACACCATCAGGTCCACTCTACAGGTATCACACAGCTGGGTCAGGTCAGCATCAAGAAATTCTACATCTTTCTCACCGCAGTTGTTTCGATGTTCTGTCTGTTGCTTAGTAATCCTCTGCAATGGGTGTTCCAGACATGTTTTCTGCTTGTTGTAGATCTTTTTTTGCCATGATCACCCTCTGACAAATCCTCAGCAAAATCACCAGGGAGTTTTTCTGAATCACAGCTTTGTACTGCTTTATGAAATCCTTTGTGCTTACCTCATTTTAATGGTCTCTTATGATATCTTATGATAACCCTTTCCTTAGGATGGAGGAACTAACATCTTATGTGTCCCTGTGATTTCATATTTCTGCTTTCATACTGTGCACAACCTATAGCTCCAGGGCCTGACCGATGAGCTTGTTCATGCCTTGGGCAGAACTAGTTCTATGAACCTGGTGACTAGCTTAGAGAGCTACTCTGACATGGCTTCCCAGAGTACCAGTGAAGAGAGATTAGTTCCTCCAGAGCAGCTGAGATAGACTTCTGCTCTGATTTTAACTCAGGAGAATTTAGTTTTCAACTATGAGAGAATCATTACTATATTTACCTTGAAATACTTGGTTATATACTTTGACTTACTATAGCACTTACCTATAGTCTGAAGACTCAGATAAAATCACTGCGAGAGTAGTGAAAATGCAGGTTCGATGGCTTTGGTTCCTTAATAACATAATAACTTATCTTTAAATAAATACTCAGAGAAAAAATGTTCTAAAGCATATTTATCCAGAGAACTGCACAGTGAGAAGGCCTCTTTTTAAAGCCTTTTCCCCCCCCCATTATTCAGATAGTTTATTTATCAGAAGCTCTGGCATAACACAGATGAAATCATAGAAGGGAGGAAAAAAAGTTATTTTTATTCCACTGCTTTAACTGAAGAGAAAAAAAGACACTAGAAATTAAGGGGGAGACAAAGATTAGATGGTGCAGTTTCAGGACATGGGGAGTAAGGAAAGAGAAGGAAATACAGCAGATAGGAGTGAGAGATTAAACAATGAACAGAATCAGACAGTATGGCTAACTGGTTCTCTAAGGATAAAACATGTATACCTCAATTGCATATGAGCTTGGTCAGCTTCTTTATCCCTGTAAGAAACTTGTTGGCCTAAGGTTGTAATTGATCCCAGATAAAGAAAGTAATCATTAGAAAATCACTTTCTGAAAATATGGTCCATATGTTGGAAAAAATTGAAGAACCTTGCTAGTGATAAAATAATGTGCTTTTCTGTAAAGACAAGCATACACCCAAATCCACAAAATTTATTTCTACTTGTCTTAGAGTTTGTAACCAGGTGAGGGAAAACCCAGTTAATGTGCATGAAGGGTCACAGTTACAGTTTCTGCAGAATATTCTGTTCTTGGTTTCCATTGTATTTAACTTTCATCCATCCAGTTACAATTAGGCTGGAAAGAATAAAGACTAAATAAAAATGTAGGAAATGAAGATATTTTTGTCCCTATCAGTGTGCAAGGCCCTGATGTACATATATGGAACAGAAAATTTGGGGTAATTTGGGTAATTTAAGGGGCAGAACTGAGAATAATAGCTTCAGACATTTCTAAAATCTAGAATGATTTGTTGTTGTGCAAATGCTTGAACATTTAACTCAAAAAAAAAAAAATTTAAGCCTCTCTGCACACACAAAAGCATTGTCTCCTGCTCTGGTACATTTGACTCAACATGCATTCTCAANAATTTAAGCCTCTCTGCACACACAAAAGCATTGTCTCCTGCTCTGGTACATTTGACTCAACATGCATTCTCAATTTTTCTGCACTTGTTATATAAACAGCTTCCATTTTGTTTTGATGTCTCTGTGGCTTTGCATAACACATTTATTTTAACTAAGGTTTTTATGTCAAGCTATTAAAAAATAAACTAACCTAAAAGCATTACAATAAAATCTAAGGAAAAACTTTGTTTCTGTCAGGGTATGTCATTCACTTTTCTGACCAGCTACCACCAGTGCAAATGTAGGTATCTCAACCCATCATTCAGTCCTATTTTTATTGTATCTTCAGTTTAACTTCATCTGGTCTTCAGCTTTTTCTACTGTAGCTATATAAGATAAACTGGTGATAGGAATACAATAGGACAGTACAACCAACACAAAATTGAATTATTTCATTAACTAAAAATTCTGGTTCAGTTTAAAATATCTTTGAATGAAGTACTTCAATCTGCCAAGCATTTTATTTTTTTCAGATAAAATATTTGTATTTTTTTTTCATTATAAAAGAACAGTTTTCAACTCCGTATTTATTCTGGCACATTTATGGTGTTATAGCTGATCTATAAGAGGCCAGACTGGTTACTGCAGATACAGCACTCTTCTGGTTTAGGCACCCAATTTGGCATTGCTGTCAGCTGCAGCTCTACACTGTGTGGACTACTGGACACTCTGGAAGCTGTTTAGAAATTATCTGCATTGTACTCAGTTGCACACTACAGCCAAACTGTGTTATGCCGGATACTGATACAAAAGCAGCACAGTAGTACAAACTTTTTGCTCTAATGCAGATGTGTGAATCTTAAACAGAAATATACTGTCTTCCCTATTGCATTATGTCATCAACAGTTGGACAGCATTGTCTGGTAAGCATCAAGGTAAAATCTGTGTGAATTTTAAGTCTTTCCAATGCTTTTGGGAGAGCCCTTTAAGTGCTGCATGTGCATTATTTGTTGGGGGGTCTTTCCCCTTTGTTCTTTGAGGTTGTCTGTGCAAAGCCAGTAAAAACTTACCCCTTCCTTACCCCTCTCAGTGCCAGAAAAGGGTACATCTGTCTACGGGGCTCCAACATAAAGGTGTAAGAACAGGAGGCAGAATCCCTACTATCAGCCATCTAATTTTTTAAAGTGGTAGTAGCAATGATCAGTTCAAGCAGTAAGTTTTGTCTTGTTATTTCTCCTCCATTTACTTTTACTTTTACCATTTACATTTCCATTTACTTTTTCTTTTCAATTATGGTTTATACATGTACTGATTGGAAAATCTATATCAGTTGATGACTGATTTCTAATATAGTTATCACCACAAAATTTGATGAATTTTGTCAAGAATTGATCGCAGTATTATCATGGTCCAGTTTCACCTATAGCCTGTACTTCTTCCTATGTGTCTTGGGTTATATGAAAGTGTAACCAAAGGAATGTATTCTATTACCATCTCCATCACCTTTTGATGAGTTGCTAACGATGGGTTCTTCACACAGCTGATCACCGAACCCCACACCCTCCAAAGGTTGCAAACTGGACATTAGATAAGGGGCAGGTGATGCCTCTTATCTTCACATTAATGACTCAGCCCTGATAACATCTTCTTAGAAGAAGCAGCTACTCTGTCCACCAATGAGCTATCAAGTAGCATCATCCCATTGGGATATGCTCTGCCCCAAAAAAGAAGGAACTGAACATCCTACCCACATAAAAGGAGTGGAGACATCTATCTCCACTGGTCTCTAGAGGAGAGGAGCTCCACAATCACCAGAACCCCAGAGATAGATGGGATTTCTTCCACTTCAACCAAGACTACATATATCGCTCTAGCAGAACTGCAGCCACTACATGATTGGACTGCTATCACCACCCTGACCAAAGAGAGTATTAGGTTGTATCATTACCTTGTCAGTTTAGTCTGGTGTTTTTCTGTATTACTGCTTTTATTTTAATTTCTCCTAATAAATTGTAGTTCTGACTTGAAATCTCTCGCAATATTTTTCCGTGGGGTTAATTCCTCTGCTGGTTTGTTTCCAAACCAGTATACTATGGTATGATGACTACTTTGTAGGTTCATTTCTAATGTGTATTATAGTAGATATGCACTTAGACTTCTGCATTATAATCAGAAATAGAAAAGAAAGAAAGAAACCAAAGTTTTTCACAAAGACATATACATGGGAAAAATAGCTATACCAGAAATTGATCTCCTTTCCAGTAGATAATTCAAAAAATCACTATAGCTGAATTTTTACACTTTTAATACAAAAACAACTTTAATGAAACAGAAGAAGTCTGTTTGTGAACAAAAATACAAGAATGGAAATGACAACTTATGTTTCTGAATTATGGTTTCTTTTTTTACACCAATGCAAATTCATTAATCCTAAAAAATTATTCCTAGCTACTGAGAAGAAATTTAGAAATGTTATTTCACAACTGTTTAAGTAAAAATACAGATGTACAAATTTGTCTAGCTAAGAGTCAGAACTCAATTTATGTGCTTACAATTAATTTGAACTATGAAATTGTTAGGTATCCACTGAAGACTAATCATCTACCTTCACCACAGTTAATGGCAATCAAGGTGACTTTGTAATCTTAGATGCCTCTCGTACCTCTGCAGGAGCTGTAAGAAAACTGATTATGCATGCATAATGGTATAAATGTATATATACAGGTGTAAATGCATGCATGTATGTATGTAGAGATATTTTTATAGATATTCACATGGACTCATGGAGTAGAATGTAAGGCGACATATACATCCTAACATCCTTTCCAATCTGACAGTGCCACCTTAAAAGCCAGGAATACTGGGTGACTTGCTGCAGTAGGGTATAAAGGGAAGTCTACTTTGATATTTTGCATTGGTGTGATGCCTGGCATTGTGTGGACCAGACTCTCCCTCTGGGTGTCCTCGTTCCACTGATTCTTTCCCCTCAACTGTCTTTCCTCCTCTTGTACATCTACCTGTCCCCTTCCTCCAGGTACCTTTTTCTTTTATCTTGAACTTTCTAAAGCACAAAAAGACAAAATGTGTTGCTGCTCAGCTGGATATTGCTCACTATGCTGTGCGCTCCTTTTCCACTGTTGGGTCATATGCTGATTGTGGCTGAGATAATTTTCTTCACAGTAGCCACTACTGGACTATGTTTTGACTTTGTGTTGGAAACAGTGTTGATAATGCAAGGATGTTTTTGTTACTGCTGTGCTTACACAGAGTCAAGACATCTCTTTTCTGTATCTCACCCCACCCCACCAATGAGTAGGCTGGGAGTATGCAAGAAGTTGGGATGGGACTTAGTTGGGACGGCTGACCCCAACTCGACAAAGGGATATTCCAGACCATATGACATCATGCTCAGAATGTAAAGCTGAGGGAAGAAGAAGAAAGAGAGGGATGTTCAAAGTGATGACATTTGTCTTCCCAAGTCACCTTCACACGTGATGGGCTCCATGCTTTCCTGGGCACGCCTGAACCTGACTGCCTGTGGGAAAGCATCACACTGAACATGATTTTAGTTCCTTGCAAGTGTATGAAGATCAGAATTTTCTCTTCTGGTGGGCATTATATTCATATGCTCTCATACTGAGATTACATTCAATTTGGTACTATAATGATATGGTCTTATTTCCTCATTGCCCTCTGTAATTTGTCTGTTCAAATTCCTGTTTTTATCTTGTGATGTTTTGTATTGTTGCATTTTTATTGCATTGAGTGCTTAAACCCTTGAGCACTTACCTTCTTATGTTCATGGACAAAGATTTCATCACGTTATATAAAACTAGAATGTTTACATTTTCTGTGTAAGAAAGGAAATATTTTACTAGCTGGTGAAACACTGTTAGAACTGCTTTAAATGTATGCCTGCAAATGTTTGTGTCTCTGACCAAAGAACTTGCTAGTATCCAGATAAAATTATCTCTGTGATTTAGCAAAAAGGGGTTTCAGAAGTTTATATAATTTCAGTAAAACCACAGGTATCCTCTATCTCGTAAAAAAAAAAAAAAAAAAAAAAAAAAGCAGCTCTCATATAGAACTCGAAGAAAATGCCCTTTGAATTAAGAATATGAACACTATAATTCTAAACACACTGCAACTAAAATTGTTAACCCCTGAGGGAAGTGGTTGAATGGATGAAGACTACTTGGCACAGCAATTGGATGCATGAAGCATGAAAACACGACATGGTATTAATTAGAGGGACAAAATCAACCAGTTCAAAGCACAAAAATCGTCTTGAAATGCTGATTTGTTATCTTGTGTCTATTATTTTAATTAGCATTTCATAGTGTTCACAATTTTGTGTTGTTTTGTTTCTCTTAATTGTATAAAAAAGGATGCAAGATATGCTTTAAAGCATTTGCTTTACAGAATAAAAAACTGCCTATGCTATAGTTCTGACATTCATGCCCCAAGGAAGGCATTATTTGTTGACACGGGTTGTAAACTACTACATTTTTGTTGCAGACTATTTGGTATGCAATGTATTTTTCTTGGAGGTGGTGAGCCAGATATCATGCAACATCCATATTTTCACATACAGGAAAAATGTGCAAACCAGTTGAAAAATGCCAGTGACATACACAAGCTAGAACTTAAAAAAAAA